>BQNB010056289.1:0-38727 GCA_026074375.1 Tanacetum coccineum | reverse complement strand
AGTTTAACATTCTTAAGCCATTGGATGTTTGGGGAGAATGAGATGGAAGATGGTGACCAACTTACTATTTCTATAAAACTTGACATGATGTTTGGGGAGAATGAGATGGAAGAGGATGATGACCAAGATGGTGTATGATGATGGAAAGAATGAGAAGGAAGAAGATCCGTTGAGTTATTACAAGTCATGGATCTCTCTTCTTTTCAGTTAACAACACGGGAATACAAACTAGATTCGTTCATTGCACACAACGTCCCTTATAAAGGTAGAACCCATTTACTATATTTTCTAAAAAGTTGTTGTTTGCTGTATTACTTTTTAGTATTACAGTATTATTTTTTATCTCAGGGTACAAACAATTTTTTAAAGCTTTCTCCCAGAAGAACTCCAACACACGTGGCCGCGCAATCAAGGTATGTTTTCGATACCAAAACACTTTTTCATAACACGAACAAAAACCACACATAACCAAATATTGTAGACTGTGATTTTGGTAATGTTTCAATAGGTTTATCAGGTATGAGTCTTTGCACAAGTCTTAATAGGTGGTGTTGTACCTTTGAGTGTGATCACAACAGTTTTTTTCTTAAATGTGTAACCTGTCAATTTCATCATCATTTCAAGCAGCTGCAGCTTCGATTCCTTTATCAAACTTTTATCTTAAAATTCCGTCTAATCGGGCTTGTCAACTAGTAATCCATTGTAAAACAGTAGGATTCTGTTAGTGCACCCTCAAATGAATAACCGTGTGGTGTGTTTTGCAATAGCATCATGTTGGATCGAATTTCTAACTTCTAATCAAAATATACCAGAAATATAAGTTTTATTTAATCAGAATCTGTCATCATCTTTCTGTTTTACAAATCGGTTCCTATTTATACAAAATGAAATGGTGCGACTAAGGGTCGTGTCCCTTCGTGAATTAACTAACTAAAAATAACTGTTTTTTTTGTTCCAAGCAGCCCTATAGAACAGTTTTTTGTCCATTGTCCAAACAGCCCATGAAAGTGTTTCGGTCCAAACAACCCCTTAAACTTGTTTGTGTCCAAACATTCCCTTAGACCGAATATATCTAAACAGCCCCTTAGACCGAATATGTCCAAACAGCCGATAAAGTAATCCCTGCACAGCTGCACTTAGTTTATTTGTTGAATTTTATGCGCAAATTTGTTTCGTCAAAATTTTATGAAAAAACTCCGTGCTGAATTTCTTACAATAAACCTGTTATTGAATTTTGGAAAAAGACTGTTTTTGGTTCAGATTTGGGTTAGACCTGTCTCAATTAGATTAACACACATGATGTTGATAACCAATTCTTTTTACCAAAAAGAATATGAAAAGAAAATAATGGAAACTTGTGTTAATTACATGAACTTAAATCAAGTAACAAGTTATATAGTCGAGTTTCTGATGTCGTCACGACTTGCAGTCTTATACATTCGATGGACGTGGACTCTACATAATTGTAAAACCATAACTTCAAATAAATATGATTGATAGACATGTGGTTCACTTCTGGATCACACCACTTGATAATTTGCTCATATGTGAGTCAACTTGCAGGCCTGCACATTTGTGTTTTCCCTTAAATACGCAAATATGTTATTCATAACTTTTTTCACTTGTTATTGTATCATTACAGAAACAAAAAGATAACATTAAGAATATAGAGTGTGAATTAATTTAGTAGGTCTAATGCATAAAAGATACATCTTGGGCCACTTTTGGTCCGTTTGACCCGTTGTTATTTGCTAACATTTTATGTTGATGTATATGAGATCGAACATGACCCATATTAGTCTATTCATAAGCAATCAGTTCTGATTGTGTGCATCTTGTTTATCTTGTTGCAGGGTGTACGATCAGATGCCTGAGCCAAGGTGGGTGATATCAATGGGAAGTTGTGTAAATGGAGGCGGTTAGGGGTTGTGATAGGATTGTTCCAGTCAACATCTATGTTTCTGGTTGCCCACCAACAGCCGAAGCTCTCTTATACGGTCTTCTTCAGCTAAAAGATGCTTTATATGCGTAAGGATCGGAACAAAATCTCTTCAAAAGCTGTGTTGATACTCTAATTTGTGTTATCGAGTGCTTGATTATCTTTATAATGTTTAAGACAATGATATTTTATTTTGATAGACGTTTTGTTTTGATGTTTATTTGTGATATATTCGACGTTTTAGTTTGAAGTTGTACTTCGGTGTTTTTATAAAAATAGCCCGTTTTAACCCACGCTCGTTTGATCCAAATTATAATTTACCCTTTTTGGCCCGTGACCGCCCGGCCCGCCACCTTTGTCTGTGTTATTCTTTACTGATAAAATATGACCAAAATGGCCCATTTATAAGTGAACGGGTCGAAATTGCCACACCTTTATCTTAAGTGAACGGGTCGAAATTGCCACACCTTTATCTTAAGCATTGTTGTGGTCTGGTGACAACCTCATGTAGCAGTATATGAGACTACAGAAGTAAACCATCTTTTCAAAAAAAAATCGAATTAATAATTAATGCTATGATATACGTAGCAATTTTTAGTGGGCTAAAGTGTATGTAGTCCATGTATTAAAGAAATAATGTTTTTTTAGTTTGCGTACTAATTTTAATAAATCGTACATTTTAGTTAAAAACGGTCACGACAGTGCGCAAGTAAAACATGTAGGGAGAATTACATATCTATCCCTATTTTGCAAAGAAATTACATATATATCCAAACAAACTTGAAAATTACATATATGTCTATTTTTTGCTTCAAAATTACATATATATCTCTCTTTTTAAAAAAGTTCGTGAAAAATTCTGAAAAAATTCCACATGATCGTGTTTGTTAGTGCATAAAAAAGTTGTGAAGGAAGTTTTTCTAAAAGTAGATAGTTTTGCCGAAACAAATTGTTAAAAAAATGTTTGTGCATTAAATCACTTTTTTGTGCATTAAAAATTCGTTTTTGTGCCAAACTTTTTTATTTATTTTTTTCATTGAAATATTATTGTGCATCATAGTATATAACAAGTATAAAATTTTGTGAATTAATAAAATTTTTGTAAAGGAAGTTTTTTTAATTTTGAGTTTTTATATTTTTTAATGCACACAAAACGAAATTTTGATGCACAAAAATTTATTAATGCTTAAAATTTTCAACTTGTTATAGTATGATGTGCAATAAAATTTTGATGTAAAAAGTCAAAAGAAGTTGGGTACAAAAACGATTTTTTGATGCACAAAAAAGATTTAATGCACAAACGTTTTTTTAATAATATTTTTCGGCAAAACTATCCACTTTTAGGAAAACTTCTTTCACAACTTTTTTATGCACCTACATACACAATATTGTGAATTTTTTTTAGAAATTTTCGAGAATTTAAAAAAAGAAGAAGGATATATACGTAATTTTGAAACAAAACGAGGGATATATATGTAAAAAATAAGTTAGTTTGGATATATATGTAATTTCTCTGCAAATTAAGGATATATATGTAATTCACCCAAACAT
Source organism: Tanacetum coccineum (assembly GCA_026074375.1). Lineage (NCBI taxonomy): Eukaryota > Viridiplantae > Streptophyta > Magnoliopsida > Asterales > Asteraceae > Tanacetum > Tanacetum coccineum. Next base: position 35,237 of record BQNB010056289.1, on the reverse strand, counting down.
GTATATCCGAGTAAAAGACTAACCTTTAGGGCCTGTTTGGTATAAAGAAATGTGCCAAAGAAATGGAATTGTGTTGAATTCTTCTTGTATGGTAAGTCAAAGAGTGTGAAAGGGAGAAATGTCACTTTCTCAAGAAAAGGTCCCGTTGTTAAATTGATTTCATCCCATACCGAGTGGAATTCAAAATTCTCCGTCTTTTTTATGGATAATATTGATTTTTTTTTTGTTTTTTCGAAAAAAAATGATTGTATTTGAAAATATAATAAATTTGTTGAATTGAAATCATTTAAAAAAAAATTGGCCAACAAATGAATTTTTCTACAAATTCTCTAAACAATTTCTCTGATGTTACCAACGATATAATTTATCAATTTTCTCTACTGGATTTCTATTCAGTTAAAAACGGTCACGACAGTGCGCAAGTAAAACATGTATATCCGAGTAAAAGACTAACCTTTACATCTTTTTAAGAACTCTGCTAGCAAGTTGCAATAGTATTGTCAAAATATTGTACTTGCATGAAAAATAACAAAACCTTATTAAACGTTCCAAAGTCTAAACAAAGCACAAATTAAGACTAATATGATCTATTGGCCTTGGGGTGTTGATCGGTTCGCTTATCAGGTTATTTGGTTTGTTCGATTTGGTTAGTTCGGTTAAACTTTTTTTTGGTCAACCCGAAAACCGAATCGAATTGAACTAAACCGAAAACTGAATTTGAATTCAGTTTGGTTTTCTGGTTGACCCGAATTACACTATTTATTTAAAAAAAAAACCTACATATATATTTAGCAAAAAAAATTATTTCAAAAATAAAAAGTGTTTTTCGTATTAGTATAAAATTTTATTGATTTTTTTTATATATAAATATATAAAAAATATATATTTATATAAATTCATTTTTCGGTTCACACTGCCAAACCCATATCCAACCCGAGAACCGAATTCGTAGTTTGGTTCGGTTCGGTTTTGGCCAATTCGGTTCGGTTATTAGTACGGTTTGATTATTTTCGATTCGGTTCGGTTCCGATTTTCCATTTTTTCGGTTTTTCTGCTCACCAATTGGCCCAGATATTATTATCTACTTGAAGGACTAAGGCCCATTTATTTATGCCTTTTTCGGTTTGTAAGCGGGTTTAGATTTGGATTTGAATTTGAAAAATGTTTGAAAGTAAAGAAGTGTTTGTTTGAGGGGTTTCACACTATTATGTAGATTGAAACCAAAAAATATTCGTTTGGTACATTTATTTTGGAATACAATGAAAGATTTTACCCCAAAACTCATACCACTCGAATATGGTAAGATTTAGTCAGAGGTTTCTGACTCGTGTCTATTCTTTCATTTTTAGCCACATAAATTTGTACTTTTTTATTTTATATATCTTTTTTGTCTTTTTGAATTTCTTTTAGGCAATATTTTTAAATACAAATCCAATTTATAAATTAGTTTTTTTAAAGAATATTTATATATTTTTTTACTTCACTTTTCTTTCAAACTTAATCTAAATCTTTCAAACCAATTCTGAATCCTAATACCATGTGTACACCAAAAGCACCCTAAATAAAGAGAGAGAATTAATTATTATTTTAAAAATATATTGTTGGGTATTTTCTTAGTCCATGAGGATTAAGAGCCCAACACATTGGGGCCCATCTTGGGTCCATTTAGTCCTTATTTAGGGCATTCTTATGCTCATTATAAAGTGTGAAAAACAAGAGAGAAGAAAGTAAGAAAAGAAAAGAAAAAAAAAGAAGATTTTCGGAGTTCTTATCACCCAAAACCAAGCAGCAGTGTTTCGTCGATCTCCGGAGTTTGCACCGTCGGATCGTCACGATTTTTGGACTGAAGCTTCCTTGCATATAAAGGAAGGTTTTCACCGTTGGGATCTTGATTTTGAGGCCTGGTTTCTTACCCGGGCAGATTGCAAGTTGTTTGGTGATATTCTTCCTTCCTTGTTCTTTGTTTGTTGCCATATATCTTGATATTGATTCCAAGATTATGATGATTGTTGTATGTCTCTAGTGTTATCTAGAGAAGACTTTGTGTACCTCTCTTGCTTGATATTGGATTTAAGCGGCACTAGGTGTCCCGTGGTTTTTACCCACTTTGGGGTTTTCCACACTAAAAGCTTGGTGTTCTTTTTGTGTGTTTGATTATCTTTAATACCTGCTGATTCGGTTGATTTGATATTGTTTGGGGGCTGGTTAGAGTTGCTTTTAGTTTGCCTTATTTGTTTACTTCCTCATAGGTTCATACGGGTTTGGGTAAGTGCTGTCAAACGAAGGTTTTGCTTCCGCATTTGTGTTTATACCGTTGTGACCCATTGCACTTTACCCGTCAAATTGGTATCAGAGCTGTAGGCTCTTGGTTGGGGACTTACCTGTTTGAACGATGGAAGCTAATACAAGTAGGATGGTTAATTTGAATGGTTCTAATTATCATGTTTGGAAAGGGAAGATGGAAGATCTCCTTTATGTGAAAGACTACTACTTGCCTGTTTTTAGTACTGAGAAACCTGAGAACAAAACAGATGCAGAATGGACTATTTTGCATAGACAGGTTTGTGGTTATATTAGGCAGTGGGTTGATGATAATGTTTTGAACCATATTTGTGAGGAGACGCATGCTCGTACTCTTTGGAACAAACTTGAACAGTTATATGCTCGAAAAACTGGAAACAACAAGTTGTTCTTAATCAAGCAAATGATGAGATTAAAGTATACTGATGGGTCCCCTGTTACCGATCACTTAAATGTGTTTCAGGGTATTATAAATCAGCTTGCAGGTATGGGTATCAAGTTTGAAGATGAGATTCAAGGCTTGTGGCTTCTTGGTACTTTACCGGATACTTGGGAAACTTTTAGGACATCCTTGTCCAACTCTGCACCAGATGGTGTTATCACCATGGAATTGGCTAAAGGTAGTATTTTGAATGAAGAGATGAGAAGAAAGTCACAAGGTTCCTCTTCACATTCAGATGTCTTGGTCACAGAAAGGCAGGGGAGAAGTAAAAGTAGAGGCCCGAGTAACAGAGGTAATCATCGTAGCAGTTCTAGCAAAGGAAAATTTGCTGATGTTGAATGTTATCACTGCCACAAGAAAGGACACACAATGAAGTTCTGCAGACAGTTGAAAAAGGAGAACAAGAAGAAAAACTACAATAATCAGAAGAACAAGCACAAGAAAGATGATGATGGTGATGACAGTACTGAAGTAAATACCACCACAGATGAGTTCTTTGTTTGTTCAGATTATGATATGGTTAACCTTGCTCATGATGATTCGAGTTGGATTCTTGATAGTGGTGCTACGTGTCATGTTGCAACACGAAAAGAATATTTTTCATCTTACACACCAGGTGATTTCGGTGTTGTTAGGATGGGTAATACTGGGCTATCTAGGATTGCTGGTATTGGAGATATTTGTTTGAAGTTTGACACAGGGATGGAATTGGTTTTGCATAATGTGAAACATGTCCCGGATATGAGACTCAATAATTATTATCCTAACAGGTGCTTCTTGATGAGATGGTTACCACAACAGTTCTGGTAATGGCTTGTGGAAAGTGACTCTCGGATCATTGATTGTTGCAAGAGGGAAAAGGGAATCCAAGTTATACATGACACATCCGAAGATCTCCAAGAGCATTGTCAATGCTATAGACAATGATGATATGACCAAGTTATGGCATAAGAGACTTGGTCACATGAGTGAAAAAGGGATGTCTATTCTTTCTAAGAAGAATGTGTTATCCGGTGTGCATGATATTAACCTGAAGAAGTGCTCTCACTGTTTGGCAGGAAAGCAGACTAGACGTGCTTTTAAGAGTCGTCCTTCTTTTAGGACGGAGAACATACTTGATCTGGTACATTCCGATGTTTGTGGTCCCATGAAGACTAAGACACTTGGTGGGTGTTCGTATTTTGTCACTTTCATCGATGATCATTCAATGAAGGTTTGGGTATGTAACCTTGAAGACTAAAGATTAAGTATTGGATGTGTTTAAGCAGTTTCATGCTTTAGTTGAGAGGCAGACAGGGAAGAAACTTAAATGTATTCGAATGATAATGGAGGTGAATACATTGGCCCCTTTGACGCGTATTGTAGAGAGCATGGAATTCAGCATCAAAAGACTCCACCGAAGATACCGCAATTGAATGGCATGGTAGAGCGGATGAATAGAACCTTGGTTGAGAGAATTAGATGTTTGCTTTACATGCAGGGTTGCCTGATTCTTTTTGGGGTGATGGCTTTGATTACGGCGGTACATGTTATTATTTAACCCCTTGTGTTCCTTTGTGTTTTGATGTTCCTGACAGGGTTTGGAGCGGCAAAGATGTTTCATACCGTTATTTACGAGTTTTTGGATGTAAGGCATCTGTGCATATTCCCAAAGATGAAAGATCAAAGCTTGATGTGAAGAATAAGCCATGTGTGTTCCTCGGGTATGGTCAAGATAAACTTGGGTACAGGTTGTATGACCCAGTACAAAAGAAACTTGTTCGCAGCCGAGATGTAGAGTTTGACGAAGATCAAACTTTGAAAGATGTTAAGAAGAGAGAGGAGAACAATTCCTCAACATAATGATGATCTCTTGACTGAGATCCAGTTCCTCCAAAACATGTTGATGGCACAGTTTGAGATGATATTTAAGGAATGATGAAGAAACAAAATGATGAAGACATGGTGCTGATGATGTCGATGACTCAAGAGAACCAAACCTAGATGAGACGGCTTCATCCTGAGTTGCCAGTGCCTAGCCACCATTTGTTCCACTTAGGCGGTCCACTAGAGTTCATCATCCTTCCACACGTATTCTACAATGAGTATGTTTTTAGTCACTTATGGGGGAGAAACCCGACGTGTTATGTAGAGCTATGGAGATGAACACAAGAAAGAATGTTTGAGGCCATGCAAGAGGAGATGAAATCCTGGTATGAGAACATTACCTTTGAGATTGCGAAGTTGCTTAAGGTCCAAAACCAAAAACGGACAAGAGAGCTTTGAAAACAAATGGGTTTACAAATTGAAGATGAAGAGTTATACTACTAGAACGTGGTACAAGGCCCAGATGGTGGTTAAAGGTTTCAGTCTGAAGAAAGATATTGATTTTGATGAGATTTTTCTCAGTAGTGAAGATGGGATCTATTTGAGTTGTTCTTGGTTTGGCGGCTAGCCTCGATCTTGAGGTGGAGCAAATGGATGTCAAGACAGCTTTCCTTCATGGTGATCTGGATAAAGAAATCTATATGGAACAACCTGAAGGGTTTCAGGTTAAGAGGAAGGAAGACTACGTGTGTAGACTTCAGAAGAGTATGTATGAGGTGAAGCAAGCACCGAGACGTGGTACAAGTAAGGTTTGATGTCGGTATAGGAAAGCAAGGCTTCCAGACAAGACTTTTTTATGCTCATTGTGGTTCTTCTGAGGTGTGGTGATGATGACTTCTCATCTTATTGTATATGTTGCATTGATATGCTGATTGTGGCAAGAACATTGGAAGAATTGCCCCAATTGAGCAAGATTTGTGCAAATCCTTTGCTATTGAAAGACTTGGGGCCAGCAAAACAAATCTTGGCTTTCGGATTTTCTGCCGATAGAGGTGCCAAGAAGTTGCATTATATCCACAGAGCATATACATTGAGAAGGTGTGCGCAGGTTCAACAAGGATAAAGCTTGAAGTGGTTAGTTCCCCTCTAACTCCAACTTTAAGCTTACTGATACGGATTGTCCTTCTTTAAGAAAGATATTGAAAAGTATGGGATGAGTTCCATATGCCTCAGCGGTTGTAGCTTTATGTATTTATGGTGTGTACAGGTCGGATTTAGATCATCGGTTGTTGTTGTCAGTCGGTTCCTATCAAATCATGGTATGAAGCATTGGGAGCTGTTAAATGGATATTTCGATATCTACGAGGGTATCTTCCAAAATTGGGTATCACATTTGAAATGGGAAAAACCTTGCTTGTTGGTTACACAGGACTCAGATTTGGATGGAAACTAAGGACAAACATGAAGTCAACTTCTGGATATTTGATGACCTTTGCCATGGGGAGTTGTTTCATGGCAATCATAGATTGAAAAGTGCGGGCTTTGTCGACAAACAGTGGCATGTGTTGTGGCAGGCAACGGAAGCGTGCAAAACTTTTGGGTGAAAAGGTTTTTGCAAGAACTTGGTTCAAGCAACTAACGTTACTGTGTTCTTTGTGACAATCAAAGTACTATTTACCTGCTAAGAATTCGATGTTTCAATTAAAGAACAAATCATATTGATATACGGTTCTTGGAATAAGAGTTGCCATTAAAGATGGTTATGTTTAAACTTAATTACGTCATATGGATGATAATGCTTCCGATATGTTGACAGACGGCTTAGCAAGAGAAAAGTTGAGATTGTTGCTATTCGCCGGATGGCAATACTCATCCTTATAGACAGAAAATGGGGGAGATTTGTTGGGTATTTTCTTAGTCCATGAGGATCTAAGATGCCAGACATTGGGCCCTATCTTGGTCCATTTAATCCTTATTTAGGGGCATCCTTATGCTCATTATAAAGTGTGGAAAAACAAGAGAGTAAGAAAAGAAAAGAAAAAAAAGATTTTCGGAGTTCTTATCACCCAAAACCCAGCAGCAGTGTTTCGTCGATCCCCGGAGTTTGCACCGTCGGATCATCACGATTTTTGGACTGAAGCTTCCTTGCATATAAAGGACGGTTTTCTACGTTGGGATCGTGATTTTTGAGGCTGAAGTCTATTTCTTACCAGGGCAGATTGCAAGTTGTTTGGTGATTATTCTTCCTCCTTGTCTTTGTTTGTTGCCATATATCTTGATATTGATTCCAAGTTTATGATGATTGTTGTTTGCTCTAGTGTTATCTAGAGAAGACTTTGTGTACACTCTCTTGCTTGATTTAGTGGAGTTAAGCCTATCTGTGGGTGGGGGGGCGAGTAGGCTAACTAGGTGTACCCGTGGTTTTTACCATTTGGGGGTTTTCCACGCTTAAAGCCTTTTTTGTCTTTTTGAATTTCTTTTAGGCAATATTTTTAAATACAAATCCAATTTATAAATTAGTTTTTTAAAGAATATTTATATATTTTTTTACTTCACTTTTCTTTCAAAATTAATCTAAATCTTTCAAACTAATTCTGAATCCTAATACCATGTGTACACCAAACGCACCCTAAATAAAGAGAGAATTAATTATTATTTTAAAAATATATATATTATATAAATTAACTAATATTAAATACAATTTTTTTAATAGAAAATAGAAGTGAAATAAATGATCAAGTTGGATTGTGTGGATGAGAAACTTTTAAAGACAAAAAAATAATATTTTATCCTAATAGATAATCAAAACCCACCCAACGAATGGGAATTTAGAGTGCGTTTGGCTAATGGGGTTGGAAGTGGGGTTAGGTAAGGCTGTAAACGAACTGAACGTTCAGTGAACATTTCGTAGACAGTTCGGTAAAAAGTTCGTTTATATTCGTTTATTTATTAAATGAATGAACATGAACAACATTTTACGTTCGTTTAGTTAAATGAACGAACATGAACAACAGTCTTGTCCGTTCATTTATGTTCGTGAACGTCCGATTATTCGTTCGTTTATGATCATATATATGTTTATGTTAGTCTATCGTATCATTTTATTATACACTTTTGAAATTGCTTTACTTAAACAAAACAATGCTAATAAAACACAATATTGTGTATATTTTTTTAAATTTTATGTTTGTTTACGTTTGATCGTGTATGTTCGTTCGTTTATGTTCGTTTAGTGTCTTAATGAACGAACATAAACGAACACGAACAACCATATTTCTTAATAAACGAACATGAACAAGAATATTCGTCCGTTTAAGTGATCGTGTTCGTTTATTTGTCCGGCTAAAATTAAATGAACGAACATGAACAAGGCTCCGTCCGTTTAGTGTCAATCAGTCCTAAACTGAAAATAATCAGTTTTAACCATCGTTGTTAAGATCCAGATCTTAATCATAGTATGTTACGATTTTACGATACTACAAAGCAAAAACGATCTCGTTCTTACGTAGAATCTTTGCTAGATAGAATCTTAATCAGCTCTCAATCTTGACCATAGGATCTTAACATCTTGCTCGTTCCGATCTTACTTATTCTCGAACCACAAGTTAAAAAACCACAAGTTAATAGACCTAAACCCACAAACGGGCTCGGGCCTCTAATCTATCAGCTAATATTTACTTCAACTTTTTTTTCATTTTTTTCTTCTTTTTCCATCTTTTTCTTTTTCTCCTTTTTACCTTCTGATCATCACTTCATAATCTCTTGCAATGTAGTATACGACGTCTCAAGCGAAAGATTTGCAATACAACCATCCAATCGACTGAGTTTTATTTTATCTGTGCTCCTTAAAGGACTATTTGGCATAGACCTTAACGCTCTTGGTGAATCCAAACTGCGCAACATGATCTGTCTCATAGCCGCGATCAAATGAATCGTGGGCTCAGTAATCTTATTCGACGGCTTAGACTCCTTGCAAAAGTTCATAAGACGAGCCATTGCCTCTTTGGTGCTAATTAGCTTTTCGCCTCGTGCAATTTTGACTTTAATAGCCTCTCCGCATAATCCGCATATCCATTTGCCATTATATCGTTCTCGAATCTTGTATATGTATTCGAAGGTACACTCTTCCGTTAATCTGCAACATTCGCAGTTAGCAAGAATTAATTCCATTTTAGTTGACATCTATACAATGAACATCATACAAAACAAGGTTTTCAAGATCGGGATTTTACTCAGGATCGTTTTTTTCTTTGCAAGATCGAGATCGTAAAGTCAGATCGGGATCGTAAGATCCTACTATAATGTCATTGTCTTAATGATCTGTGTAATATTATACAAATCTACAAATTATTCTATATCATAAACATAAAATTATATGAATGTTTCATAGAAATGTTGTCATAAATTATGATTATGAAATGTTTAAGAAAATTAACATGTTGTTTTTTAAATTCTACGAAACACAACCCATAAATTTGTAGTTTTTTAGTTTGCGGTTCGAGAAAAGTAAGATCGGATCGGAGAAGATCTTAAGATCCTATGGTCAAGATCGGGATCCTATAAGATCCTAAGCATGCAAAGATCCTATGTAGGATCCAGATCGTTTTTACTTTGCAGTATCGTAAAATCGTAAGATCTTACGATCAGGATCGGGATCTTAACAACCATGATACAAAACATTAGTAAGTTACATTGTAAAGATATAAAACCGTGATCAACAAGTAAACTTAATGATACAAAGTCAACAAGTTCATGAATCATGATGATACTAAAAGTCTAAAACTATACTAAGATTAAAAAATGGGTCATTGGACTACTTATGTCCCTAACCACACGACTCACAAGCATTGTACCGCGAGTTCGCGGTACATGTAATGATCCTGACTCAAACTTGCTCAAAGTCTGAGTTAGGATCACGATCTGATGTGGGACAAAATTAGTCTAATGACCCATTTGTGACAATTCAAATCACATCAACATGACACATGAAAAATTGAAAATCAATACATCTATAGAATCAAAGCTAGAAAATTACCAGAATTGTATATAACTAAGCAAAGGAACTTGATCAGGCTATGATATATCTTCAAACACAAAACCAAAAGCTTCAAACTTGGTCTTCAAAGCTAGATTATTCACACAAAATGAGAACAATTTTTTTTTTAATATTTGGTATGAACTTGAGAGGGAAAAGAAATGTGCACGTTGGAAAGATTTGTTAAATATGAATGATGGTTTCAAATGGAATATATGATGAGTATTTATATGAAGTGTAATATTATGTGTTTTGCCCGTTGTATATATATATATATATGTACGTACACTTGTCAACAATTTATTGTCCCAGCCCCTAACATAAAATAATGCAAAAAACAAATATTCAACTTTCTAGTTTACACTTGATGCCAAAGTTATTTAGCCCCTTACATAAAATAATGCAAAGATTCAACTTTCTAGTTTTACATTTGCAAATATGTTGATTTGAACTCATGTATTTATTAAGGGTAATACTATTGATACTTCTTTGATCTGTCAAAAAGTATTAAAAAGTACAAAACATTTTTTTTTATCATTTTGTATAACGTGCAACACAGTTTTTTATCAGTTTATGTTTCATATTTTTGTTAGTTTAATACTTTTGACTTGTTAAACTTTATATTTTTTGTTTCGCATTTTCCGTTTTACGGTTTTATAATATAAACAAAATTAAAAAATTAAAAAATTAAAAAAAAAACCGAAATATAGGGAGTGGGGGTTTGTTTATATCCTATCCCATTTCTTAAATGTCATAGGGTTGTAAACGAAGAACATTCCATGGATTGTTCAGTATAAAATTCGTTTATATTTGTTCTTTTATTAAATAAATAAATATGAACAATATTTAACGTTCGTTTAGTTAAATGAATTAACATGAACAGAATTGGCGTCAATTCATTTATGTTCGTGAACCGATCCGATTATACGTTGATTAACGTTCGTTTATATTCATTCGTTTGTTTGTGTTTATATACCACATCTTTTAATTAGATGTTTTTAAAATTGGCTTTTTTAAACAAACAACACTTATAAAAACATGATACTATGCATATTATAATGAAGGTTATGTTTGTTTTTCTACGTTCATTTTTTTTTGAACAACGGATTTTATTAAGAACTAGCAAGGAGCTAGAATTACAGAGAAATCAAAGAAGGGTTTTTAAGCCAATCATCCCAACTGAACGATGCATTACATCTAGACTTACACCAATAAAAAGATATGGAAACAACATCATCAAAAATAATCGCCTTTGAAGGTTTCTTCTCCTCGAATAGAAGTTTGTTTCGATAAGACCACACAAGCCACCAAACCACAAAAAAGACACCTTGGATCATCATCTTAACTTTAGACTGAAGACGTAAAGAGGCCATCCAGTTGATCCATTCAGTGAAGGAGTTAACGTCCGAATATTCAATATCCCACCAAGAACAAATTTTGCGCGCAATTTGTCTAACTAAACAACAACTAAAAAATATATGTCTCGTAGATTCAACCCCCCTATCACAAATGGGACAAAGGATAGAATCGATCTCAATACCTCTACGCGAAATATTGAATCTCGTAGGAAGCGCTTCCAATTTGATTTTCCAAGCTAGAATATTCACCTTAATCGGGACACTTTTAATCCAAAGAGTTTTAGAATCCACCGTCAAGAGACGTTGATCATCAATAAATCTCCGAATAGAAGCGACAGAAAACTCCCCCGATCCCTCTAAAGACCAGAACCATCTATCAGGACACGGATTAAGCACGATCGGAATGAGCAAGTCCGTAAGCTTCTTGAACTGAGACTGCTCGATTCCTCCTCTAATGCTGCGACGGAAGTTATTATCAAGGCTGGGCTCATTAAGCTTCATACAGATTGTCGCATCTTTAATATTATCAAGAGCATAAATACGGGGAAATAAGAGCTTCAAAGGCTTGCTGCCAATCCAAATATCGTCCCAGAATTTCGTAGTTTCGCCATTGCCCACTTTAATATACATAAAATCACGCATGTTAATACCTTGATCTTTCAACTTCCTGACTTCATTAATAATATCCGGTGGTCAATGGTGGTTAACGATGGTCAAACTTACCGGAAACCTCAAATCTCACTGGAAATACCATAAACTCGTTGGAAACTTGTTTTAATCAATTATGGTCGTTGTTTATATCTATTATAAGTTGTGTTTATAAAGAAAATCTTGTCAGTAATACCTAAAACTCAACATATATATCCAAACGTGCTAAAAAATGGTTCAATCCAATTAATCTTGCCTAGAACGTTAACAAGTTATAAGAAAGTTCGACCGGACGAACCTATTCATGATTTTTCCAAACTTGCTTGTAATTAACTTTAACGTAAATTTTAACAGCTAAGATTATACTTCCAAAAAGTTGTTACTTTAATTTTCGAGGCAATTTTATATATCCCCACCTTTTAGTTGAAAATTTCATATATTCTCAAACATGGATTAAAACATTGTATATTATGTATTTAATACTTGCACTTTGATTATATATGAAATCAACCATGAAAGTAAGGTTATATATGAAATTAATCCTTAATTTTTGATACGAACAAAAAGGCAAAGGGTATGTTTGGCGAAATGGGTCGGGGCTGTAGCTGGGTTTATGATGGGGCTGGAGCTGGGTTAGGGCTTATATTATAAGCTGAAGTTGAAATTTATATTTTTGTAAACTTCTTTGGCAAATGGGCTGGGGCTGAGGCTTATTATTGCAAAATTACTAAAAAAGATATAATTAAATGAGTTTTTGGTATAAGTTATATATTTTTGTGAGTATATAAGTAATTTAAGGTTCAAAAGCCCCAGGCTAAAGTTTTTAGCTTCTTTGATGGGGCTGTGGCTTGTTGGAAATTTAGTGCAATTGTGAGAATTGGATCATACTTGGAAATGGGTTTGGATGTACGGAGTGTACACCCATCAAGTCACTGATTCTCTATGAATCCTTTAGTGGTTAGCTTAATGTCTATTAAATGGGCGGTTTTAAGTTTGACTTAATGACCATAATTATGGGTATGTAACCACTGCATTAATGAAGGAGGTTATGAGATTAACTAGCTAATTAATGCTCATAACTCCTTTGACCAGGAGTTACAACTCTTTTGATTAAGAGTTTGCATCCCTATAAATAGAGATGGACATTTTTGCATGAAAGACATACCAACAAAAAACCTAAACACTTCAAGTGATATCCGGTAACCATCTTCTTTTACCATCTTCTAAAGTCCATCCCTTCTAAAGTGATATTCGACATAGGGTCGAATATCTTCTTTGAAAAGTGATTACACGACTTCAAGTGATATCCGGTAACCATCTTTGGTAATTAGCTAGGCTATTGATTATCTTCACCATATTCTAGGCTCACAACAACCAACAATCAAAAAATATTATTTTGTGATAATTAATGGTTGCTGCTGCTATGAAATACATGGCTTTAAACTTTGCCAAGCTTAACAAGTTTGAAGGGGTGGACTTTAGAAGATGGTAAAAGAAGATGCACTTTTTATTTTCCAGCATGCGTGTGGTGTATGTGCTGACTACTCATATTCCTGAAGATGATGAGAATGCTACCGTGGATCAAATCAGGAGGAGGAATAAGTGGGATAATGATGATTATGTCTGCAGAGGTTTAATCCTCAAAGGTATGTCTGATCCTTTATTTAATATTTACCAAAGTGTTGAATCTTCCAAAGAACTATAGGATTCCTTAGAGGCCAAATATATGGCTGAGGATGCATCCAGTAAGAAGTTCCTTATAAGTAATTTCACAAATTACAAAATGACTGATTCAAGACCAGTTATGGAACAATACAATGAACTTTTTGGTATACTTGGAAGGTTTACACAACATATGATGAACATGGATGAGGCTATTCCGGTCTTTTGTATCATTGATAAACTCTCTCCTTCTTGGAAAGATTTCAAGCATACTTTGAAACATAATAAGAAGAAGTTAACTCTTGTTGAGTTGGGCGGTCATCTGCGCATTGAGGAGTCCCTCAGGGCGCAGGATAGTGACAAGCCAAAGGCAACAATGTTGTTGGTCTACACTAATTGGACGTGGTTGTGTAGATCTTAGATTTAGTTCTGGAAAAATTGTTTCCTTGTTTAATGTTTTGCATGTTCCTAATATTAAGAAAAATTTGGTTTCAAGTGGTATTTTGAATAATTATGGTTATAAACATGTAACTGAATCTGATAAATTTGTTTTGTCTAAACATGGTGTGTTTATTGGTTTTGGCTATTTGTGTAATCAAATGTTCAGGCTAAATATTGTTAATGATATTGGTAATTCAGCCTTTATGCCAACCTTTAAACTGAATAATTCAATCATATGGCATGCTAGACTGGGCCGTATCCACTTTAAGAGGATGCAAAATATGTCAAAGGATGGGTTAATCTTAGCTTTTGACATGGACACTAAAAAGTGTAAGACTTGCATGCTGAACAAAATAACTAAGAAACCATTTCAAAATATAAAACGTGAAACTGAAGTTTTAGAGTTGATCCACAGTAACCTATGTGATTTGCATGTTACTCCCTCATTAGGGAATAAGAAACACTTTGTGACATTTATTAATGATGCTTCTAGGTTTTGCTATGTTAATTTATTACATACTAAGGATGAAGCATTAGATAAATTTAAAGTATTCAAAACTGAAGTTGAATTATAACAAGGGTTCCTGATTAAAAGATTCAGGACTGATAGGGGAGGTGAGTACATAGATACTCTGTATTTTTAGTATGTTGGTATTATCCATGAAACGACTGCTCCTTATATTCCATAACAAAATGGTATATCTGAAAGGAAAAATAGAATACTAAAAGAAATGGTTAATTCCATGTTGTCCTACTCAGGACTGAGTCAAGGGTTATGAGGTGAAGCTATGTTAACAGCTTGCTATTTATTAAATAGGGATCCTAATAAAAGGAACATCATTACCCTTATGAACTCTGGACTAAAAGGAAACCAAACCTGAACTACCTCAGGGTTTAAGGTTGTAGGGAAGTTGTAAGACTCCCTAATTCAAAGCTGAAAATTTTAGGTGAAAGGGGCATTGAATGCATCTTTGTTGGATATGCTGAGCATTCCAAGGCTTATAGATTCTATGTTATTGAACCTAATTAATCAATTTCAGTTAACTCAATAATTGAATCAAGTGATGCTATATTTGATGAGAATAGATCCTCTTCAGTCCCTAGACCAAGTCTTAGGATTCCAAATGAAACTGAAAACATTGGTGGTTCAGTGGTCCTTAAAGAGGTCACTGAAGAGGTTGTTCAGCAACCTGAACATGAGCTTAGAAAAAGCAAAAGGAATAGGACTTAAAAGGACTTTGGACCTGAATTTCAATTATACTTAATTAGAGGAACAAGGGATGAGGTCTCTGACCAACACTCCTATTGCTTTAATGTTGAGGATGATCCGAAAACATTTGATGAAGCAATGAAGTCTCATGATGTTGCTTTTTGGAAAGAAGCAATTAATGATGAGATGGATTCCATCATGGGCAACAACACTTGGGTGTTGGCTAATCTACCTCTAGGTTGCAAACCACTTGGTTGCAAATGGATCTTCAAAAGAAAAGTGAAGGTAGATGGAACTATTGAATAGTTCAAGGCCAGGCTGGTCATTCAGGGCTTTAGACAAAAGTCAGGAATAGACTACTTTGATACTTATGCTCCAGTGGTACGTATCAGTACCATAAGACTGCTGATTGCTATGACATCAATTCGCAATCTGATTATTCATCAGATGGATGTGAAGACAGCTTTCTTGAATGGTGAATTAGATGAGGAGGTCTATATGAACCAACCTCGGGACTTCATCATGCCTGGCAATGAAAACAAGGTGTGTAAACTGATTAAGTCTCTCTATGGACTAAAGCAGGCACCTAAGCAATGGCATCAAAAGCTTGATGAAGTGGTTTTATCCTGTGGTTATTTACTTAACCAAGCTGACAAATGTGTATATAGCAAATTTGATGAAACTGGTAAAGGAGTCATCATTTGCCTATATGTTAATGACAGACTGATCTTTGACCACCTTGGTATATATATAACACTTGCATACAAAGAGGTAAGAACACGCATCATTTATCACTTAACAAAAACCAACAAACATCTCCCTTTTTGCTCTTGGGAGGTCACGGCTCAAAACCCTCAATATAAACCACCCATACAAATTTTTCTACAACATTTACAAGCATTCACACATCATATCTAAGACATACTATGAAGGTTTGAAGGCTTGGTTAAGCCTTTACAAGTGTTAAGCAAGAAAAAGCAAGTTTAGGGTTTACTTTGGAATTAGGGTTTTAAAGAGTGCAAGCTAGGGTTTATAATCTAAACAAGGGTTTAGATTTTTGTTGGTTATGATATTGCATCATACTAAAGTTATCTAAAACTCTTTATGTCTTTACTTTCATGATTTTATGGATATATAATGCTTATATAGTTAATCACCATATAGGAAATGTTTTAACATGTAAAATGGATTTTTACTTGTAATCATGGTTTTCTACACTTTTTCATATGTTATATAGTTGTTAATATCATGTTATAATGGGTGTATAAGTCTTGTACACTTTTGGTTTATGTATAAAAAAGTTTAAGTATAAACTAGTAATTATTTTTGGGTAAAGGGTTACCCCGGTAAAGTATGTTTATCACAAAAATAATGGTTTAGTACAATGGAATGTGGCTAAAGTACCACATTAACTTCAAGCCTAGACTTGAACTACCAACTACAACTTAGACATGCCATAATAAGTTACAGGCCTACTAAAATTATGAACTATAAAGTCTAAAATTACTAGGCATCTTTCATTCCGAAAGCATTTTGGCAACGCGCGGCTTATTCTTGAATCTGAATGCGACTAACTTAAGCCTCACCGTTACCATAACAAGATCTCTAATGTCTTACGGGGTTCTTCTTTGGTTCTTCAATAACCGATTATTCCTTTCATTCCAAATAAAATATGCTGCTGCCGCAAACAAAAGCTTCCCCACTAAACTATTAAACGAGCGCTTAGCTCCTATAGGAAGGAGCCAAGCAATAATGTCCTCCAAAACAGGTGCAACCCTCTCCATTCCAGCTAGGTGGCGAAGAAGACTCCAAAATTTAGACGAAAAGCTACATTCAAAGAAAGTATGCTCATGTGAATCCATTTGCAAGCCGCATAAAGAACATCTAAGCTGCGTAATATCAATATCAGGACCAACATCCCACGACCGCAACTTATCTTGGGTTTTCAGACTACGTCTCATAATGAGCCACATGTGAAACGCATGACGTGGTATGCAATGCGAAAACCAAACTATAGAATACCATGGAACCTCAACCCCTTGCGGACGTAAGGCCTCCCACGCACATTTAACAGAAAAACTAGTCACATTACCATTTCCATCACGCCAACGTATGCAATCCTCCGTATCATTCAGAACCAGAACAGGAATGAGGCCCAAGT
Source organism: Tanacetum coccineum (assembly GCA_026074375.1). Taxonomy (NCBI): domain Eukaryota; kingdom Viridiplantae; phylum Streptophyta; class Magnoliopsida; order Asterales; family Asteraceae; genus Tanacetum; species Tanacetum coccineum. Next base: position 18,173 of record BQNB010056289.1, on the reverse strand, counting down.
TAGGGGCCTTGAGCAGCCACGCTTGGGGCCAATCCCAAGCCCCATTAGTTATAATATCCGCCACACACATACGAAGATGAAATCCGTTCCTTGTAATGTCTCTCGGTGTAAGGAAATTAGCTAACGGTGACTGGTCACACCATGTATCATACCAAAAGGATGTTCGAAGCCCATTACCCACCTGTTTCCACAAAAAAGGTTTCACAACTTCACAGAGCTGAAGGAGTTTTCGCCATCCCCAACTCATTGAAGCCTTAGGTCAAATGTCCCATAGTGTACGGCCTTTAAGCTTATACATATGAATCCACCGGACCCACAAAGATTCCTTATTAGATACAATGTTTCATATATGCGTAGTCATTAATGCAAGGTTAAAAACCTTAAGACACCGAATACCAAGACCTCCCTCGCGTTTAGGCAAACATATGTCTTCCCACGACACTTTTGCTTTCCCCCTTTTATACTCGCCATTACACCACAAAAACCCGCGTATGAGCTGTTGTATGTCATCGATTATGCCAAAAGGAATAGCAAGAACCGATGCCCAATAAACTTGCATTGACGAAATCACAGAATTGCACAGTTGAAGTCTACCTGCAAAAGACAACGATTTATTCTTCCAATCTCTTATGCGATTTCTTGCCTTTTCCACAAGAACTTTGCAATCCTTGTTTAAAAGTCTCGAGGATATTAGAGGAACACCAAGATAAATAACCGGCAATACACCATCCGAAAACGGCATAACATTAAGTATGGATAACTTAACATGGTTCACAACATTACAAAAGAAAACCGTGCTCTTAGGAATGCTAGGAACCAATCCCGAAACCTGTTTGAATTCATTTAAGGAGTCCATAATAACAGTAGCTGATGCGACATCACCCCTTGAAAAGAGAAAAAGGTCATCGGCAAAACACACATTAATAATTCGAAGCTCCTCACACTGCTTAAAAGCTTACTAAATAAGTTTATAAGTGTAAAGGACTTGTGATCATGGACAAATCTTGGACAATATGGACTAATGGACCCTATAATATATAAGACATAGGAGATAAAGACTTATGGAGAACTTGTGGTATTTTATTAAGTTGAAAATAATATAAAACAAGTTATATAAATAAATATATATAAAACTATTTAAAAAGGGTTGTTTTAAATTGTTAATAAAAGTATATATTATATATTTTATAAAAATACTACATATCATGAGGATTTCAAAAAGGTAAGAAACTCGAAAATCCGATTTATAACGAAAGAGATACGACAATTACAAGTTTACGATAATAAATACTTTTATAAAACTAATTTTTAATAAATTTTACTGTTCCATCAGTGATTATTGCTTGTTTTGTTAAAACATCATTTAAATAAATAGAGATTTGCTAACTTTCGAAAACGTGCTCTGAAACGGATATCACTAAAAACGGAGTTAAAAACGAATGTAAAATATGACATTTACGAGATTTACGATAACTAAACTTGATAAAAATTAAGTGTGATAACTTGTCATGAACAGTAAAAAAGCACTGTTCACCAGAGGACCCAAATTATGAAATGTTAATAGTATTTTGATAACTCGGTCTTTATTACGAAAAGCGGGACGTAAGAGAAATGTAATGTAACAGACTTGAAACGAGAGAATTACGCCATTTGGTACACTGAAAGTGTTATTTTATAACGTTTTTAACTGTTATAACATGAGTTTTCACTAATGCGATAAGCAGGGATGTAGTATATAGGGGTGTTTATATATGGGGTATTAGAGTAATCAGGCTTATTACTCATAGCGCGAGGCCCATAATGATTACTAGATAGGTGTGTGCTTATCGGATTGATTTCTGTGACACGTTATCTATAGATCATACAGCTCGACTTATTTCTTCACTTGTGTTGTCTGGAGGTGAGTTCATATGGCTCCTTATTTTACACTAGATTGTTTTACAAGACTCTTACAGGGTGAGATTAAGCTTGTTTTACTATTGTGACGATCAAGTGGTTGTGTCAAATATATTGTATGCTATAAAATTATGTTGACTATTGAAATATTGTGCTGATAAGTTACCGGAATACAGATTATTGCTTGAATATTATTGCATAAGTTACCGTATTGCCATTCAAAGTCCCTACCATCATGAACTGTTAATTGCTAATGTAGTAAGCGCAAGTGTTGTGGATAGATCTATCGGGACTGACAATCCCCACCTGGAATTTCTGGTCACAAGTTGTCCATGGTGCATTTAACATTTTAAGAACTTGTAGGCATGTTTTGGCAGACATCCTATATTTGCTTTGGGGCACTGACAGTTAAGGTCTCGGTGTCATGAGCTTAGTTCAATAATACATGTTTTGGACTATTGAATGTATTTCATAGTCTACCATTACTAAAATCTTGTGGTCCACTCTTTTACCGACAAACCTATGGATTCACTCAACCTTTGTGTTGACCTTTAGCATGTTTAATTTCAGGTCCTAGGGTTTGAAGCTAGGATGGGAGCCATGACGGATATCAATGAAGATGGATTATGTGTTTATCTAAATTCGATGCAACTTTTATTTTTATCTTTTAAAAACTTAAGTTATCATTTGGTATTATGAAGCTTTTGTTTAATTAAAAACGTATGTGAAATGTTTATGACTTTTAAAACATATAGGACCTAATGTATAAACTCTGATATTTTGCTATGGCATCGAATGAAATCTTATCTTAAACGTCCATTTAAGGTCGTTTCCTATATCTTGATTATTGTACTTTGACGTAGCACCCCATTGTTACCATTCCGCTGCTACTGATTTTGGGGGTGTTACACGTTGGTAGGTTGCTTCGGCATTCTTTAATCCAAAAGGCATTTTTGAGTAGCAGAATATTCCTTGGCTGGTGACGAACGCTGTTTTTTCTTCATCCTCCTTTGCCATTTTTATCTGGTGGTACCCTTTGTATGCATCCAGGAAACATTTGAAGGGGTATTCGCAGAGGGATTCCGCCTTCCAGTCTATCTCTGGGAGTAGATAGCCATCTTTAGGGCATGCTTTGTTCAGATCTTTGAAGTCCACACACATTCTCCAGCTGTCGTCATGCTTTTTTACCATTACTGGATTTGCCAACCAGCTATGATAATGGACTTCCTTCATGATGTCTGCTTCCATAAGTTTTTCCACTTCTTCTTGTATTGCCTTGTTTCTTTCTGGTACTTGGCCTCTTTTTTCTGTCTGACTGGAGGGCATCCTTCATGAACGTTCAGCCGGTGTTCTGCTATGTGTCGCAGAACCCCTGTCATATCCGCTGGCTTCCAAGCGAATATGTCTAGGTTGCGCCTAAGTAAGCCACACAACTCCTTTCGTCCATCTTCTGTTATGGTGGAACCTATTGCTATTGTTTGTTTTGGGTATTCCAGATGGATTGCTACTTTAATTCTTTCCTCCGCGACTCGAGTGCTGGCGGAAGGTTGTGCCTCCGGTCCTGAAACCATTGTGCATTCGAGTGGGATAATCTTGCTGCTTCGCAGTGTGAGTATTCCTCCTAGGACTGGGAATTTTAACATTCCATGAGCCGTTGATGGAACTGCTTGAATTTTCCTCACTTCTGGCCTTCCTATGATCCTATTGTACAGAGATGGCGACCTTACTACCACAAAGTTCATCCATGCGGACGTTGAATGTTCTGCATCCCCTATCTTCACTGGTAGCGATATTTGTCCCATTGGCCATATGATTTCTCCGCTGAAACCAATGAGGGGTGCGGTGGCCGGAATCATTTGGCTTTTCACTTTCGGACGGAGCCTGTTAAAGCAATGTTCGTATAGTATTTCTGAAGCTGACCCTCAATCCAAGTACATGCGATGTATGAAGTGGCCTCCTATTTCTGCTTCGATTATCATGGGGCCTTCCGTTCCATCTTCATCCCCTAGGGGTGGGAATGAAATTTCTGGGTCAGGTGAGAAACTTTGTGTAATTCTTTGCCTGGCCATCCTTTGTCAGGGCTGGACCATTAAGATTGCTAAAGTCTTGTCCTTTCCGGATGATTTTCCCTTCTTTGCTGCCTTTGGCTGGTCTTTTCTGTTGCCTTGTTTTAGTTCTTTGATTACGTGCGACAACTTTCCAGCCTTGATTAATTCTTCTATTTGTCTTTTCAAATGCATACACCCATCGGTGTAATGCCCCACTTCCCCATGGAACTCACAGAACTTGTTGTTGTTTCTTTTTTCCACATGCGTTGTCATTGGCGGTGGGGCTTTAAATTTTCCCTTATCCAAAGCCAAAATTTCTTTTGGGGATTTTGTGAGGAGCGTGAATCTGTCACGTCTTCGTTCTGACCTTTGCTGGTTTCTAAAATCTCCTCTCTTGTCAAAATTTTGCTTCCGCCCGGTTTCCTGCTGCTTCCATGCCGGAAGTGTTTTCTTCTGCACCTGGTTGGAGGCCGCTACCTCCCCCCTGAGGAATGTTGTGGTTACCTTCATCATTTCATCCACTGATTTTGGGATGTTGTCGTGGAGACGTTTGATCAGCTCAGGGTTATTGATTCCGTGCATGAACCCTGAGATTCTCATACATTCCAGAGCTCCTTTGACATGCCTACTTTCAGACTTGAATCTTTGCACAAAATCTTCTGTGGATTCTCCTTCTCTTTGTTTAATATGATGAATTTCTACCAGGTCTTTGATACACTTCTTTTGTTAGAGGAAGTTCGCTAAGAATGCCTTTTTTAGGTCATCATAACTATCCACGGATTCTGGGGATAGATCATCAAACCATACCCTAGCGGACCCAGTGAGCGTAGAGTTAAACATATGGCACCATGTTGGCATTGCCCAACATTCCACTTTTGCAGCCGCTTGGAAACTTTTTAAGTGATCTTTCGGGTCCTTACTCCCGTCATATGTTTTGACATTATTTGGCATCCGAGTCTTTTTTGGGAAGTCAAAGTAACGGATGCGGGGTGTGAAGGGATCTATTTCTTCGCACACCCATGGTTGGGATAGGTCGTCTTCTTCAATGCTTGATTTTTGCATTTTCGATCTTGACTTCCAATGCCCTCCTCCACTATCTTCTCTTTCTGAGAACGCTTCCGTTCTCCGTGAGCGGGAACTTTGGTAACGGCTCTCCGTTTCCCTTTGGGCATTCCGGTGTTACGGGGGCTCAGAGTCATTCGAGTGTGCAGACACACTTCTTCCTTTACCCTCAACCTATTGAAAATGCCTTTTTCCCTTCTTCCCAACCTTGCATGCACCGTTCTCCTCTCGGGGTCCCTATGTCTAGGCGATTCCGACCTGTCACATCTTATCCTGGAAAAGACGCTTTTTGGTTCGGGACTTCTGGACATGTTACGGAAGCGTCTAGACCTTCGCCTCCTTCCGTGCTCCCCTCTTAAGTTTGGAGTTCTTGACTCGGAGTATTGTGACGTTTCTTGGGTCCTCGAGTTCCTTCTTGAACATCTCTCGAAGTTAAGATGAGCTTTCACTTCTTTCAGCTTCTCTTGCTGCACTTTTTCTTGGTGAACTTTTTCGGCTATGAGCGGAAACAATTGATGATAATGATTGTCACAATACTCTCGAAGGGCTGCGTCGGACGCGGCCCCTTTCGGATTTTCTTGTTTTTGCTCATTCCCTTTCCCTACTGTGTTCCGCACGGCGGACGTGGGTGAAGTGGGAACGAAATTTGCTCGTATGCTCATGGTGAGTATTTTTAGAAACGCAATTGTGTACTGGTCTCACAGATGGCGCCAACTTGTTAGTACAAAATGTGCAATTGGGCATTGAATGGGCTTAGATCGCTTGTTGGGCTGGACCTTCAAGATCTTCTTGGGTTAGATCTTGTACTAGACAAAGAAGTTTGAGTGATTTCCTGCACAAATAAAGGTAAACCGTTAGCCTTACCGTGAGGACGGACCCCACGATTAGACTCCGACGTGAGAGTAAAAACACATGTTGTCAGAGGTATGTGTGTATATTGGGAATAGTGAGAAAATCGTACCATTTGGAGTGTCAGATGATTCCTTTTATATGCGCGTAGTACTAGGGTTTCCTAGTATTTCGCCTATTGATGTAGTGGCCGGAGTGGGACCCTTGTCGGGCAAGGGTTCGCAGTTATCGTGACTGCAGGAGCGAATTAACTTCCGCGGACGTTAGTTAATCCGCTAATGGCTTGCGGAAGCGGCCTGTGATCAGTCCGCGTCCGTCTTGTTGTATCCGGGCCGTGACCCACATGACTTTGGGCTTTATTTCGGCCCGTTATGTTTGTTATCTTCTTGGTTGGGCCCAAGCCCTAATGTGATAGTACGGCCCAGGCCCAAAAGCCTGCTATGCTTATTATACGTCATCAGTTCCATCGTTGGTGACAAAGTATTTTCATAAAGGTTACAAGAAAATTATTCCATTGCATTTGTTTGACTTGAAAGTGTGAGTAAATGTTGATTTAAGGTGTTTTACAAGGCCGGACTCAAGGCTTGCAAATAGTGACTTTGTTAAAAAAATGTATTCGAGGGCTAGGTGCAGCATGGTTTAGGCGCATTATAGCCTTATAGGCACCACGTTATGGCTCTAACGAAGGTTTTGTGTGTGTTGTTTTGATTTTTTTTAAATAAAATTTTGTTTTTTAGTATGAAGCGTGGTTTTGTGGATGGCGTTTTTGATGTTTTGTGTTATAAAAATATTATAGGGTAAAAGCTGAAGTGACGCGTTTATAACTTGTAGTTACACCTAAAACTCTACCAATGAAGTCCCAAACATCTTTTATGAACTCTGCTTGCAATTAGTATTAAAAAAATATTGTACTTGTATGAAAAATAGCTATAAACCTTATTACACGTTCTAAATAAAACTCAAATTTAGGCTGATATGATCTATTAGGCTCAAGTATTCTGGCCCAAACATGCTGTTGGGTTTATAGCCCGTATCATGTTTTCAACTTATTACAATTTGCAGGGGAAAACTTAATTTACAAACTGGTATAATAACGAGGAAAGGAAACTGAACATGAGATTGTCTTGTATCCAGGGATGGCTTAGGATTTTCGAAAAGGTGTTTATACAAAAAAATTCGTATCATAAGTACAAAAGTTCGTATCATAAAAAATCTTTTTAGTTAAACTAAAGTTGCACTATAACAAAAAAATGACATATTTTGAAAAATAAAACACTTCGCGACTCAACATTGAGTTTGGACCGTGCTGGCATCTATGTAGGTCCGTCTCTACTTGTATCTATGTAGGGGTGAGCAGAAAAACCGAAAATCGAAACCGAACCGAACCGAAAACCGAATTCATATAAATATATATTTTTTTATATATTTATATATATAAATACCATTAAAATGTTATCATGATAAAAAAAACACTTTTTATGTTAATAATAATTTTTTGTTTACTAAAAATCTATGTAATTATTAAAAAAAATATTAAAAATAGTGAAATTCGGGTTATTCGGGTCAACCCGAGAACCAAACCGAATTTGAATTCGGTTTTCGGTTCGGTTCGGTTTTCGGGTTGACCCAAAAAAAAAAATTTAACCGAACTAACCGAATAACCCGATAACCGAACCGATCAACACCCCTATATCTATGTTTACATGTGAAACCTTTTAAAACTAAGTAATTTTAACAAAAAAAGTTAGAGCATCCGCAATGCTCCAACCCTTTAAAAGACTTTTTCTTTGTTTCACATTAATGTTTAAATAAATGTTAACTTTCAAAAAGTCATTGATACAAATCTTCTACAATGCACAAAAGCTATTTATAAGCTTTTCACAAATATTTTGTCTAAACTTAACAAGCATACAATTAATGAAAATGACTTGTTGCTTTTCTATGAAACGTTTGATAGGTAGTCATTCAAGTCTTGTAATATCTTTTCTAAATAGTGAAAAATCTTGTATAAGAGCATCTCCGATGCAAAAACCACAAATAGCTTTTTACTATTACAAAAAGCTTTTTGAATGTGTTTTTTAGCATTGTATGAAATGCTTTTTGAAAAGCTTTTAGCAAAAACTTGGTAAACACCAAGTCTTTGCTAAAAGCTTTATTTATCTTGTATTGTATGCATTAAATGCAATAAATGCATCAAATCTTTAATGACTTATGCATTAGAGATGCTCTAAACTAATGAATTGGAGATGCTAGTGTTTCTTCTAAGAGCAACTACAATGGCAAAAAGTTGAATAGCTTTTTGTTGTTGCCACATCATCTTTTTCATTAACTTTAACTCATCAAAAACTAACAACTCCGATGCACAAAGCTTTTACAAAAGCTTTTCATGATTAAAATTGATATCAAAAGTGGAAGTAAAAGTAGAGTCTTGAATGGAATACAAATATCCACCGAGCTCCAAACGCTTGAGGTTTGTCAAGCTATTGCTTCAAGTTGTTTGTAAAGTCATCATATGCAATGCTAAAAAGCTTTCCAAAGATTTAAGAATAGTGAAAAGGTTTTGGTCAAGCTATGCATTGCAGATGCTCTAAGTTGCATCATAACTCACTAAAATATATGATTTTTCTACCATCACACCGGTAGGTATTTTCTATTATTAAATCAAGTAGTTCAAGATTCAATATTAGCTTTAGCTAATTCAAAATTAAAAAGCACTTCTATTACTCATACATTAGTTTCGCTACTCGAATTTTGAAAAAAAATAATAACTAAAATGACAATTTCGGATGATTTTGAGTGGTTTCACATATAAACATACATTTAAACATGTTTGGTTGAAAAAAAAACTGATTTTACATATAAAATACAATAAAAGGACAGGTTGAAAATACATCTCATGATAGGTATTTAGACTAGGGCTGAGCAAAGTGAACCGAAAACCGACCCGACCCGACAAACCGACCCGAACCGAGCCGAACCGAACCGAACCGAGTGTATTCGGTTTGGTTTTCGGTTTTGGATAAGTATTTCGGTTTAGTCGGTTTCGGTTCGGTTCGGCTCAAACCCGACATTTAGTCGGTTCGAACTACTAAACCGAACCGAACCGAACCGACCCGAGCGTATTCGGTTCGGTTTCGGTTTATATACGGTTTTGTCGGTTCGGTTCTCGGTTTGCAAAATTCCTTAATTCGGTTTCGGTTTCGGGTCGGTTTTTGTCGGTTCGGGTCGGTTCCGACCCGATGCTCACCCCTAATCATTAGTATTGATTATCATTTTGAAATGTTATTAGTATAACAAAAAAAAAAAAAAAACGCTCTTATATTATTTTCATCTAATGTTAAATTAATTTCATATTTTAATTTAGATTAAAACAGCACTTTCACCTTATTTTTAAAAATTAAATACTCACAAACCGTTAATCGTTACGCCAAAGAAACATACCATCGCGACGAGAAATAAAATCATCTTTCTATAAGAGGGGCAAACTTCTATAATACTTCGACAAACATTTTTTTCTCAGCCACGTCTGGAAAAATCTCTTGTGATTTCATAAAATCACATGTGATTATGATACAAATCTCATGTGATTTTTTCAGACGTGATTGAAAAAAAAAATTCGAAAAAAGAGTTCGTCGAAAGTATATAGAAGTGCCCTCTATAAAAAATAATAAAAGAATATTCGTTGTGATACTTTCGACGAAACTTTTTTTTCCTTTTCCCTTTTTCCGATTTTTTTTCAAATCATCACGTTTGAAAAAAATCACATGAATTTGTATACAATCTCATGTATTTAATAAAATCACATGTGATTTTGATACAAATCTCATGTGATTTTTTAAGACTGATTGAAACAAAACATCGAACAAGAGTTCGTTCGAAAAAATCCCCTAAAAAATATCACTGTCTGAAAAAATCACATGATATTTGTATCACAATCTCATGTGATTTCATAAAATCAAAATTGATTTGAGATAACAAATCTCATGGATTTGTGAATACAAATCCCATGTGATTCTTTCAAAACGTGATTGAAAAAAAAATTCGAAAAAAAGTTCTCGTTTCTCGAAAGTATATAGAATTGGCCGCCATCCAATAAAAAGATAAAAAATTACTCCTCGTTGCGATACTTTCGAACCGAAACTTTTTTTTTTTTTTTTTTTCTTTCCGTTTTTTTTTCAAATCCACGTCCTGAAAAAATCATTTGAGATTTTGTATCCCACAGATCTCATTGTATTTCACAAAAAATCCCATGGAGATTTTTTTTGACGTGATTGAAAAAAAAAATCCGAAAAAAGTTTTTCGTCAAAAGTATATATAAGTAGCCCTTTTATAGAAGATAAAAAAAATACTCGTCGTGTCGCGAAATGATGTATTTTTTATTTTTCGTTTAAAAAAAACAAGATTTATCGTTTTGCAAAGATAATTTAAGTTTTAAGAAAAAAGTGGGAAAGTGGATGATGAAAAAATGAGTGGTTAGGATTAACCCATTTGTTTTTTTTTTTTGCCCTTGTTTTTTGAGGATCTCAACTCTTTAGACTATTATTATTCACGACCTTCTTCAACCCATCCTCTCATTAAAATATTATTTTCTTATCCCTCCACCTATATAATCTATACATACAACCAATCTTAACTTTTTTATCATTTATCAACAACCCAATCTAATATATAATATAATTTTTTTTATTTAAGTAAAAGTTTTATTTAAAATCATATATTATAATAAATATTTCATTTAAAAAGAAGTAAACTAAACAAAGTATGATAATCTAGACACATAATAAAAGATATGCTTTCATTTGATAAAATTAACATATTCTGAAAATAATAATGAAAGAAAACAATGATATTCATCCATAATTGTTGGGCTTATATTAAAAGGTCTTAGTTTATTGTAGAGTTTTCTCTCCTTCATCTTAAAAAAAAAAAACATGCAACAACAATAGAAAGCATCTTCAAACACACTGTGAATCAAACATGAGTATTAATAGTTTAATTGACCACTCTTAGTGTGAGATGTGGCGAGGTTGGATCAAGTATTTATCTTTTTTCAATGTGTGTACTTTTAATATGATATTAATTTCTTGGGTACCCCTATTGGTACCCTCCTGGCCCACTGCATAGTGTCAAAAGGTACAAAAGATTCTTTTTGTACCCCTATTTTTACAGTGCAACGCAGTTTTTTATCAGTTTCTGTTCCGTAATTTTTGACAGTTTCATACTTTTGACCTGTTAAACTTTATATTTTTCGTTCCGTTTTTTCCGTGTCACAGTTTTATAACATATACAAAATTATAAAAATAAAAAAAATAAAATTCCAAAAAAAAAACTGCAAAAAACTCGGGGGTACAAACGGTGATTCAGGGGTACATATATCATAAGCCTAATTTCTTTTGTACTTGGTAGCCTAGGTCAGCAAAATATTATATCCACAAAATTACATTAGTACCCTAATATAAAAACCAATTCCCAGTACATCTTATCTATTCACCCACCTCTTCAATTTCTTTATTTGCATCTTCTTCATCTTACCCTTTTCTTAAAGCTCAATTTCAGTTTATAAAGATAAGTTTTTCTTTTAAGAAAAGGGTTCGACCATGGTATACAGAAAACAATTTAGATTCATTGTTTTCTTTAAATCACACAAAAAGGTTATGTTTTGTTCGAGATCATAACTTTTGGTGATTATCTTGTTGTAGATTTTAATAGCTTTTGCAAAACTTGAATTTTGTAAGTACGACTCATATGAGAAATTCAATTTTAGGTTAAAATCGATTTTCGTTTGTGTGGCTCTTTTCATTTGATATTAGATCTATGATCTATCCAATGGAAAAAAAGTTTGTCGTGGAAATTCAAAATAAGTTTGTTGCAGGCAAGCTTGTTTTTATGTGAGTTTTTCTTATTGATGAAGATGAGGTTAACATTGTAATTTACTTTCTACATATTGGAAGTCGCACAAATCTTGCATACCAAACAGGATACACACTAATCTAAATACATTGATTTAGGGTCCGTTTGGTTTGTTAAGGGATTTGGATTAGGATTAAGATTTGGATTTGGATTAGGATTTAGATTTAGGTTTGATTTATATATTTTAGAAAAAAAATAAAAGAGAGAAAATAAATAAATAATATTATATTATTACTTTTAATAATATATAAAATAACAATAATTAAAATTAGAGTAAATTGCAAAAATCATCCCTGTGGTTTGTAGTTTGTGGCACTAATCATCCCTAGCCGATACTATTGGCACTAATCATCCCTGCGTGGCAAATATCTAGCAAAAATCATCCTTATTGGGGATGATTTTTGCAAAAAGTTTAACAAAAAGTTTTGCAAAAATCATCCCTCTAGGGATGATTTTTGTCGAACGTTTCACCACTCAGGGATGATTAGTGCCAATAGTATCGGCTAGGGATGATTAGTGCCACAAACTACAAACCACAGGGATGATTTTTGCAATTTACTCTTTTTATTATATATTTTTTATTATATATTATATATATAAAAGGTCTAGCTTAAAAATTCAATCAAATAACCATTAAACCATTTACATTAATGTATAGACTGATAGATGTTTATTTTTTTCAAACCCACAAACATACTTTCACTCTCTGACTTTATCTCATCTACTCATGTATTACTCAAGAATCAAAAGTAGCTTTTAAGGATGTCTTAGTTTCGCTGAAGAAATTGTCAATGTAAAACGAATGTCGAAGAAAAACGAGTTATTTGTAGAAATAGAAAATATGATGACGAGATTGGCAATAAAGCTATAAAAACCGGCGAAGAGACTTATAGAACCGATTATGTCTTATACATTGCAAATCAAGTTATATAATCACTAGAAAGTAAATTTGACCAATTTCGATTGTATGAATGCATCTTAAGTTTATTATTCAACATTAAAATTTTAAAATCCTTGAATGATAATAAGTTAAAAAGTTAGTTGTTTGAATCTTAAAAGTTCTTTAGCTAATATTATAAAAATTGTTTGGATATTATCAGTATATATTTATTTTTAAAACTAAGAGTTATGAAAGATATTATATATGTGAAAAATACTACACCGATTGATATCCTCAATCAAATTATAAGTCTAAGCTCTTTCAGTAATGCTTATATGACGTATAGAATAATGTTAATCATCTCGGTAACAATTCCTTCAAGAGAAAGGGTATTTCAAAACTAAAGTTAATTAAAAGTTATATACGATCGAAATTCACACCAAGATTTTTTTAGAGATTTATTTGCTCATTTATTAATTGAAAATAAAATATTATACTATATTAATTTCGAGAAACTAATTAAAGATTTCACATAAAAAACTTATGGAAAGTCAGATTATTATAGAAACGATTTTTGGAATGATAACTTTGATAAAAAAAAAGCCCCATTTCATGGCTTCGCTTAGGCCTCCGAAAGAAGGTGAGCCCCCTACCGTAGAAAAAGATCAAAACAATTTTAAAAATTAGGTCTTTAAATTGATCCGTCTAATCATCGGTTACCAGTTCGATCGATATCTACCACTGGGATCAACCTATCTTCCACAACAATAAATTAAAAAATATTTGGCAATGATACAAAAAAGCATATATGTAATGAATATTCCAATATATTAAGCATAAAACTCTTTTACTAACAAATATTAACATGTAAAAAAAAAATACGTCGCAGAGAATATATAGATTGAGACCATAACTAAAGGTTGCTATATTTGTAAAAAAGACACGAAAAAATCAAAACCCAGAACACGATCCACCGGCGTCTCGAGAACCGGATTGACCAGGATCACTTCAAACCCGGCGGGTCTAATCAGGTTTTAAAAATATAAAAACCCGATTTAATTTGACCCGTTTTTTAAACCGGAACCGATTCAATCAGTTTAAACTAGCCAGATCAAACCGAGTTTCCAAACATTGGATCAAAACATATCCTAATAACTATTACTTTGAAAATCTTATTAAACATGTAATCGGTTTCGAAAGACCAATAGTCTAATTTTATACTAACAAGCAGGATTACCCGCGCAGATGCATCAGGGTGAGGGCGTTATGTTTCGCTACGTTGTTTGCGGGCCATTAAATGTTATTATTTTATTTTGTGGCGTGTTTATTTTGTCGGCTCTCATGTTAATAGTTTTGTTTTTTTCTCATATGGGCATATGAGTTTTGGCTTCAGGTTTAAAAGGTTTTTTTTTAGTATAATTTATATGGAATTACTTTGTCGGGTTTAATATTTTCGTATCATGTTCTAATAGTATGTTTTTTCCCTTTATATAGATTAATGCTCCCGCCGTTGTTTTTCGGGGACCGTTAATTTTTAAGGTGTTATTTTTTAATTTTTATTTTTTTCGAATTTATTTTTTCGGTCTCATGTCTAATAATTTTTTATTATATGAGCTTATGTGTTAGGTTTTATGTTTAAAGGTTTGTTTTTTTATTGCTATGTGGAATTTTTTTTAATATAATTTTATGGGATTTGAGTAAATATGTGTTATATATTTGGGCTTATGGTTTTTAGTGGCGTAAAATGATACGTTTAATGTAACCTAAAGAATGTACGTTTGTGACCCTGTCGATTATTTTAAAGTTATTAGGTATCGAAGATGTTCCGCGGGTATTTTTTTATCTTAATAAATCAGTACTTCTTGTAATATTAATATATATATATTATATATATAAAATAATATATTATGATATATAAATATATATTTATATATATATAAATATGTTCCGCTATTCTATGCCAAAAAAAAACAATTGAGCCGGCCTAAAGTCGCAGCCCAATAAAGTGGGTCACAAAATGTTACTGCAGCGAACACTATAGCAGGCGAGTAAAAACTACATCGTTTCACTTCTCTTTTTGATTATATATATAGTGTTAAAATAACTAATAAATATACTTTACGAAGATTCATAACAATTGTATGTTTGCACAAATATAAAAAGTACATAATATTTGATGACTACAAACACAACAAAACAACACTAACACTAACACTAACACTAACACTAACACTGTGTTCTCGAGATTAAATTAGAAAAGAAAAGAAAGGAAGGGGAACAAAAACATATTTGTGTTCTTGAGTTTTATTTTAATAAGAAAGGAAAAGAAAGGGAAGGAAAAGGAAGGAAAATTTGAAGGTTTTTTGTTCTAAATCTTTCCTCCCATATTTGGGCGGATTGGGAAGGAAAGTGTTTATATTGACAAATTTACCCTCATTTCTTCCACCACAGAGAGTCTTCAACCACTGTGTAATCTTTATTTTTTCAAAATAAGAAACTAATAAAAGTCCTACTGCAAAATGACGCGTCGTTTTTTTTATTTAGCGATTATTAGGGCTAGTGATTTCTTGGGTTTGCACATGGGCCAATTATATTCACGACATGGACCAGCATATTTTTTTATGCGCATTTTTACTTGTTAGTTTGATTAAAGAATATTTTAAATAAAAAGGTATATTAACCACAAATGGCTTATTAAAAAAAAATTAGATTAGTAGCAGATATTTTGTTTAAAGGGCATAAAAGTAAATTTTTATGTTTCTTTTCTTTCTTTCTTTCCTACTAATTTCAAACTCGAGAACACAAGGTGCATAGTAATTTTTTTCACTATCTTTTCTTTTCCTTTCTTTTCACTCCTTTAATAACTCGAGAACATAGCGTTAATATCTAGCAGCGTTTGAAATCTTGCTAGTTTATAAATCCATGTATTACAAACACACTAACCAAACAGCCCCGGAGTTTGGTCATATCTTTCATCTGAAAACCAGTAAACATACATTTAAACATTTAGGGTGTGTTCGTTTCATTAAGATGTTTTGGGTCTGAATATGACTACCACATCTTATTGGTAAGAGGTGGCTACAAAGTCTGAATCTAAATGAATTAATGTTGTTTGTTTTTTTTATAATTGTCTGAATAGTTTTAATTGTCTATTTTTAGAATATATACTAAACTATAACAATGTGAATACGTAATTTGAATGTATCTTTGATGATGAATATTTAAAAAAAATATTTCAATATTGAAATTCACAAACACACGGTTTTGGTTCACCCCTATCAACAAATGTGTAACGGTTATCACTTCAGTCCTCGGATTTACGAAAATTGACACAAAAATGTTGGTAGAAGACAAAAGTTTAAAAATGTTACCGTTTGTTATTTATTAAACCAACGGATAGTTTTTTAAATAAATTATTTATTTATTTATTTATATTATACCCACTTTTTTCTATAAATAACACTTTATTTTAACATTTTAACACACACTTCTCTACCAAAAACTTCATATACTTTCAATATCTCAACAAAAAAAATGTCTCAACCAACCAATGAACCTGGTTATTTTACCCATCTTCTCAACTCCAACCCGCAACAATACTCATCTTCTCCGAACCAATCGAATCCATCTACCCCAGGTTCACAAAACTCAAATTCTTCCTTGGAACCATATCCTCCTTTTGAAACGCAAATGTCACCTGATCAAGCTTATCAATCACACTTGGCGTATCATCAACACCAACAATACGGCTTCCAAAATTTCTCGAATCCAAGAAATACTCCACCACAATATTTTTCACAACAATCATTGTAACCGCAATATTTTCCACCACAACCATCACAACCACAATTCAAAGTACGACAAACCAAAGACCCCCGTGATGGAAGGCGTAAATTAAAAAAAGCGTCGAAACAACCCGTTGTCGATTTGGACGAGGACGATAATGATGACGTGGAAGCAAATCGAGCGAATACCCGTTGGAATCGCGACGAAGAAATCTTGCTAGCCGAGACTTGGATCGAACACTCTCAGAATGCCGGTATCGGAAAAGACCAATCCGATGACTTGTTTTGGAACCTCAGTATGAGCGATTTCAACGAGCGGACTAAAAGTCCTCCTCGTACCAAAAATATGATGACATGAAAATGGTCCAGGATGCACGGTGATTGCCAAATGTTCAACGCTATTTACAAACATTTAACACGTAAAAGCGGGGAAAATGATGCTGACCATGTCGAGAATGCAAAGACGAGTTATATGGAGCGATATGGTAACAAAAAATTTCAATATGTTTACGCGTGTAATATTTTGAAAAACTACCCCAAATGGAATGCGGCGGAGCCGATTGATGAAGATAATCTCGCGAGCTATTTGGCCCTGATTTGAGAGAGCGTCCTGCCGACAAACCTCGGGCCGGGAAAAAACAAAAATCGGTAGACACGTCGAGCACCGGGAGTCAAACGGAGTCTATAACGGGGGCTATATCTCAGGATTATAGACGCAAATGTGACGCTGCTGAAGCCTCGTACGAGGCGAAGAGAAAGAAAGAACTAAGGATGCTGGAGTGTAGAGAGTTGGAGTTTCTGATTATCGATCCCTCCTCGTTGCCGCCGGAGAAACGAGTCATCATTGAAAGGAAACAAGATAAATAAGGAGAAAATATCCAAACGCTTAATTTATTTACCGTATCGTTTAATTTTTTTATGTTTCGTATTTTTATTTTTATCTTTCGTATGTTTTTTTAATTATCGTAATGTATTTTGTATTTTTCTTTTTAATGAAATGAATTAAATTTGTGTGAAAAAAATTGAAAATAAAATAAAATTGTGGGTGGTGGGGCCAAAATAAAGAGATAAAGGTATGTTATGAGTGAAGAGGTATTTTTAAGTGGAAGTGAGATGCTGACGTGGCAGCCTTTAAGGCCAAAATGAAGAGATGTATCTCTTCATGATACCTTATGTTGTAATACTACTAGTAGTATTCAACTATTCATGACCCCAACATGAAATGTTCTACTCGAATTTTGTACCATTTGCGTGTCCGATCGTAAACCGTTTAACCCGTGCTCATATGACTCGAAATTTTAAAAATCGCTCGTTTGGCTCGCGCCCATTTAACCCGTGCTCGTTTGACCCGTTGCCTAACCCACCCGACACCACGTTTTGCCACCTATAAATTATTTTTGGCTTATGTTATTGGTACCCCCCCTAAAACACAATTCGTACCCCCTGTTTTTCGGTTTTTTTATCGTTTTAATTTTTATAATTTTGTTTATTTTATAAAAGTATGAAATTGAAAGTGCGGAATAAAAATTATAAAATTTAATAAGTCAAAAGTATGAAACTGTAAAAAAATACGGAACATAACCTTATAAAAAACTGCGTTAACTGTAAAAAAAAGGGTATAAAAAAAATCTTTAATACTTTTTGGTATTTTTTAACGGTCAGGGGTACCAATAGTAGTACCATTATTTTAAAGGGTACAAAGGACATGAATAGGTTTCATGCCGACCAATGCTATGAGTAGTC
>BQNB010056288.1:0-38727 GCA_026074375.1 Tanacetum coccineum | reverse complement strand
TTAATACAGTGAAGTTCTTTTATCATTTAATCTTTCAATATGCCTTATTGTTTGATTGGTTATTGTTTTTTGCTTATCTTTAACATGATAGGCTAGATCTCATTAGTGTTTGCTTATGATTGCGTGTGATTTGGTATGTAGATCATAATAATATTGTTTCTTGATTGATATGTGTGCATGTTTAGACTCTAGAACCCTAGTTACTTAAGTTTATCGAAGACCTAGAGCGACATGATTGTATAGAAAGGATTCCATTGGTAATAGTCTTCATACTACCTTACCCATTTATGGATGATCCCTTTTAAGTATTTTTAATGCGCGTCAATCTACATATGGGCCTTGTAACAGTCTTCATATTACCTTATTTGTGCGTCTCCCAAGTGAGGTATCACATAGACGGCGTTTTTGTGTAATTCGTCATGCTTCTCGAAAATACTTACACATACATCTCAAGTGTGACAAGGCAATAGAGTTAGGAGAAGCATACTAAGGATCATGCATGATTGAGTAAACACTTCTCTTTTATCATACGAATTCTCCACATTAGATTTAGTTTATTTATTAGATAATTAGTTTCAAATAAACCTCATTCAAACCCGAGATTTTATTTGCTTTCGTTAAAATATAAAAATACAAAAATATTCTTCTTTCAATCCCGTAGACCTTAGTTACATCTAGTTCGGACCTTCACACGCTATTCCCCTAGAGAACGATAACAACCCCTAAGTTTTGCCTATACTACACTACAATGGTTAGGTACACTGCCTAGGGAGTTGTAAGACTTAGTGGAGTTTCACAACCTCATCAAAATCTTATGGTAATCTATATGCTATGACAGGTAGTGAATGTTTACTTTCCTATTTTCTATATTGTTATAATTCATTATACACCCGAGAGAAAGAAAGAATCCAAACACTTATGTGAGGTGCTAGTATATGATTTTCGTGCTTTTAATTACAAGGTTGATCTGGATGTGTCATAACTTATCTTTATTTAGTAGGTTAAATGCCCCTGACTTTGCTATTTACTAGGTAGAAAAACTCATTTGCTTGAGGACAAGCAAATCCTAAGTGTAGGGGTATTTGATAAGGTATCATTTTATATACTTTTTTTGGGGTCATTTAACACCCAAAATCATGCAAATACACTATATCATAACACTAAATCCTTTCTTTTTGTGTAATTAGCATTTTGGAAGCACTTGGAAGAAAAGCACGTGACTTGGGCTCGATTCTGGAAGAAAATGAACAAAAACACAACTTTTCAAGCTGACGACTCCCATACTGACGCCTTCACCAAATGTGGCTAGAAAGTGGACTTTTGGACGCAAAGTGTGACTTTTCAGTGTGTGGAGACGGCGTCACAAGAAATGGTTGACGCCGTCACAATTGCATTATGGCGACGTCATAAAACGTAACGACGGCGTCACGGTTAGCCGACAAAAGAAAACCTAAAGGGTTTCGACGGTCTGACGGCGTCGCAAAACCCTAGCGACGTCGTTAGAACCCCAATTCTATAAATACAACCACTTTTGTTCTCATAATTCGTGTGAAAATTTGGAAGAACTTTAATTGCAATCACTTTGGACGATTTTTATGGTTTTCTAACTCTCTTGTACTCACATACACACATGTTTAATTGGAGTGAAGTCTCTTTACCCATTTAATCATTCAATATGTCTATGCGTTGTTTGATTATATGTTTTTCTTCGCTTTCGATTAACATGCTAGGCTAAATTAATTAGTGTTTGCTTGTGATTGCATGAAACCTAGTTTGTAATCTTTATCTTTATTGGTTCTTGTTAGTGGTGTGCGTGTTAGGCTCTAGAAAACTAGCTATAAGATATTACATTAGCATAGACATCTAGAGAAACATAACTAGGTTAGATGAAACCTACATTTAGTTGTTCATAACTAGTTGAGTATTGGGTAGATTCCTTTTTAAGTATTTATTGCGCGTGATTTACTATTGGGAGGGAGCGTGTTTGACAGGTAACGCCCGACTAGGTTGTCACGTAGAATGCGAGCTTGACCAACTCGTTGCCGAATTAGGAGAATACTTACACATTACACTAACGGTGGTGACGGGCAATAAAGTTAGAAAGAACAACTATGAAGTAGTGCATCATTGAGTAAGCATGTTTGTTTACATATACGAGTTTCCTACCAATTTACATTTATTGCATTTAGGATTAGTTGAAGTTTAGTTTAAAAACCCCTCCTTAAAAACCCGAGATTTTAATTTGCTTTCTAAAAAATATAAAAACACAAAAATACTCTTCCCTCAACCCTTAGATCTTAGTGACATACAATTCGAACATACCTCACTATTCCCCTAGAGAACGATCAATCCCTCGAGTCTTGCATATACTACACTACAACGATTAGGTACTGTGTCTAGGAGGATTGTAAAACTTTGGTGTTGCAATCCGCCGCATCAGTTCACCTTTTCCATGTATATTTTCATGACTTTAATATGTCTTGGTAAGTTTGACTTTTACAAGTCAATTGGGTAAGTTAAGTGTTATTTGTTGAATTCAGATTATAAGCTAGGTTTGTGTCCAAAGCAAAACCAGTTTCACTATTTGAAGGCAAACTATGTTAAGCAGGTTAGGGTGTGTTTAGAAATGGCTTGCAGGTAGTACAATGACTAATTATACATGTATTACGTTGAGTTATAAAAGTCAACTTATACACACTCTGTGCTAAGTTACACAATGACCATTTGTAGGTAATAAAATGACCTTTTGACTTTTATAAGTCAACTTACACGACGGCCATTTAACCAAACTAACTTTTTAAAGTCAAGTTCTCATTCTTCTTTTTGTTTCATGAGTTGCAGGTGGTTCACTTGGTCCATGACTTGCAAACATAAGAATGTATTTTTGGGTAAACCCTTTGTCTTTTTTTATCATGCCGTTTTATTATTTCCCTAATAATGTCTTTTCTAGTTTTTTTATACAATCTGCATATGGTGTTTAAGGTTTTTCTGTGCGGCTGTAATTGCAGACTTCGGTTTTAAAAAGGATATTACGATGTTTTAAGGTTGACTAATAAAGGTATCAGTTTAAGGGGCACTAAAAATATAGTTAGCAAACATTGTCTGGAACACGAATTTTCTCTTTTTTATAGTACACATGCGCTCCGCGGCAACGCGAAAGTGAAAATCATTGTTTTTATTAATCAATTACAAATAGTCTTCTAACACTTATATCACAGTCAAACTATTACAATGACATTTTAATAATAAAATACTTAAAACCGGTGCCATTATAAATTTTTTTACTTAAAACCGGTTTTAATGTGTAACACTTGTGTTTTTGGTTGGATACAAAATAGGGTAAAAGCCATATAATAACAAAGTACTTTATGGAAATCACAAAGTTGAACCTTTTACTTTTTTATAATCGATAACCAACATACTTTCAAATTTATTTACAACTTAAAACACATTATATACTGTTAGTTATAATGTGGTAACGTTAGTCCATTTAGCCTACAAACGTTTGCAACGTTAGTCATTTATACTAACGATCGTTTTTAATTAACTAAAAAAAATCTCTTAAAAAAATTATTTTCTAATTATTTAAAAAATTTATACATGTTTTTATACACAAATTTTATACACGTTTTTGTACATGATTTTATACACGTTTTTATGCACATTTTTAGACACGTTTTTTTTGCACGTTTTTAGACACACGTTTTTTTGCACGTTTTTATACACATTCTTATACACGTTTTTATGCACATATTTTTATACATGTTTTTATACACATTTTTATACATATTTAATACACAGTTTTATTATATAGCTTTTACACACGTTTTGTAAAAATGTGTATAAAACCATGTATGCACACGTTTTTATATACACACATTTTTATACATGGTTTTATATGCGGTTTATACACATATTTATGCACTTTTTATATACACGTTTTTATACACACAATTTTATACACGTTTTTATACATGATTTTATACACACATTTTTACATACGTTTTTAGCTTTTACACACGTTTTATAAATGTTGGAAAATTTTAGTGGAAAATGTGTTTTCACTAACTTTGGACATAGATAATTATTAGTAAATATAATTATTAAATGTAAGGCCAGGTCGAGCCAATATATGTCCAAAACAGAGTTAGTGTGAATGAGATATCGAGTCTCAAAGAAGGAAAGTTGAAATGGAGGAAAATGGTTAAATGTCAGTTACGAGCTCGTTTGGTAACTGCAAATTAATGTGTCCTTAATTGACAATTGAATTGGCTGTTATTATTTGTTTCAAAGGTTTATAACTGTAAATTAATGGGTCATTAATTGACAATTTAATTGGCGGTTATTATTTGACTCAAAGGTTTATAACAGAAAATTAATGNCGGAGCAATCCTTCCATAATTTGAGCACATAGTCAAACTAGAATGAAAATACAATATAGCCTTTAGAGCGGAAGGTGCAATAACGTATGTGGCTCGTTGGTCTTATGTGGCATTAAGTTGGTTGCAAGTTAACTTGGTGCGTTAGATGGTGTAAGTTAGATGCTTTGTTGATTAATTAAGGAGCCGTTGTGTTCTTTGATTTTTTTAATTAGTTTTTGTGGTGTGTTTGTGTTTTAATTTTGTATGGTGGGTCTCAAAAGTGTAAGTAATACGTAAGTTAGATGTAAGTTAGATGCAAGTTAATGGTGATGGTGTTTTTGGATGTGTTAGTTAGATGTAAGTTAAATGACAAAAAGCTAATGTAGCGATGAGGTAGCAACCAGCTCTAAGTGCAAAAAAACATCCCGATGACCATTAGTGGGGACACGTGTTAATATATTTTTAAGTAGCATAACCGTTTAGTCGTACCGATTTATTTTAAATTTTTGATTTTTTTTCTTTCCTTTTTTTCTAGAAAATGAACTAACCTTTTATTTTTAGGTCATATAAGGAATTATCTTATAACTCAAAAAACATATATAAAGGAATTTTCATAATTAGTTTCATAAATACTTAAAATGCAACAATTTTTAAAAACATGATTTAAGTAAATATTAAATTTTCAAGTTTTAGTTAGGGTGATATGAAATTGCCCTTTGTTTTTGCATTAGTATAAAGGATAAATTTTACGATTAACATAGTAAAAGCCTTCTTATTATATACTCAGAAAAGATCTTAAAATAAAGATTTAAACCCTTAATAACGTTGTGTATGTGTATGTTCATACATTTAGTTTTTGGGTTATAAGAAAATGGGTGATGTTATAACTCAAGCTTGTCTATGTAAACTATGGGATTATTATGCGTTTGCGAGAAATTAGACGTCTTTTTTATATAAATGAAATTGGTAAGTTATTAGATTGAGATTTTCTCAAGTTGTTAAAGTTTTCTCAGATTCAAAAAGACAATTGGGTTCTTTAATTGGCTCACTATTCAGTAAAAAACATTTCCGGTGATGTTCATATGAAGATATCAATCTTAAGAAGGGGTGTGGTGAAGAGGTAAATCAAGTCATTTGGGCCCATCGGGTGCATTTCATTTCAACACAACATCTCAAAATACACTCAGGAGCGTTTGATTAAAGTAAATTAAAATTAAGAGATTTTAAATTCTAAAAAATTTCAAATGGCCTAGAATTTAAAGTTCCAATTTAAAATTACTTATCCTGTTTGGTTAACTTATATTGTATCAGAAAATTAAATTTCACAAGTTTGTAAATTACTTTATTATCCTTTATTTATTTACATCAAAAGCAAGAACCATTTTCATCATCCACAACAAGAAGATTCTCAATTTCGTTCCATCTATAACAATAATATGTAAACCAAATACTTTTTGTATGAAATTAAAAATTATCGGGTTTTTTGTAAGACCGAATCGGACCGGACCGGACCGATCGGACCAAGAATGTAACAAAAAGTATGGACCGAGGACCGGACCGAAATACATTCGGTCCGGTCCGGTTCGGTTTTCCGGTCCGGTCAACGATTCAATATGCTCAGCCCTACACCCTTTGCTCTAAGCTATTAAAGAGCATAAAATAAGCACCACATACAGCAAAATTCTTTCTAAAGGTTTACCAAACACGTAACAACAATTATGTCATTTATCTTTACAAACGCCTCGTTTAACTCTAAACAAACTATGCAACAAAAAGAATGTGGTCCTAAGTTATGCACTTGACATTGGTTGTTTCTTGTACAAGATGAACTTTACAATAGGTGCATACTATTGGCATGAACTGCATTACAACCCTTTTGCAAGCAAGATCCATCAAAGCATACTTTCGCAACTTGCAAACCTCTAGTTCGTAAGGGTTCACTCTGCTTGGTTCTTAGTGATCCAGATCTTGACGGGTTGGTTTTACCCTTTTAACCACCAAAGTTGGACTAAACTTGCAAAATGAGACCTGGTCATATCAGAGAAAACACATCCTGCAGAACACAAATAGTAATATACAGTAATATATTTAGAAAGGATGATTCCGACCCGTGCTGGGAGTAGCTATCACAAAAAGAGTTAAACCAAGCACTCCTGTTCCATGCAGCAGCAAAGGTTGATCTAAGATCAATCCAAGATCCTTCATGGATATGGATTCCAGAGCGCAAAACCATGTTTGCCAGAGTTTTGTTTCTCAAAAAATAATCCATTCAGTAATGGCTGCATGGTTCTCAACGACCGTAACAGACTAACAATTTGCAGGAAAGATTTCATACCAACCACATACATTAATAAGGTCGTAAATTAGTCAAATGTTTCACACCATTCACACATAAAAGATTGTGCATCCTAGTAGGTAAAAAAATACTTGTGTATGGTAACGAACACTTTAATGAAATAGAAAATGATAAATGTGCAACACATATATATGTTGTGCTGCTGATGGCATATACTACGAAATTATGAATGTTCTATCTTGCAAATCATGTTATAAAGAAATCAAACATTGGTGCCAACTAACAATGTGAAAAATTCCAGATAAACGTGATGATGATATGAGAAGTATGCTCGCTACATGGCTAACTAAAGAATACGTGGAAGAGCTTGGGATGCAAGCAATAACAATAATAGACTATAAATCATCATGATTTAGCCCCCTTCGGCACATTAGCTATGAGATTGTGGTTCAAAGGCAGTATAAGAATGCATATAATTTTTTCACTTTTTATTTCAAGGAAACACCAGAATATATTTAATTGACTTCAAATACTTTGTTCATGTAGCAATTTCAACTTTAACAAGTACTGGAAAGATGACAAATACCCCACGTTACATAATAAACAAGAACTCCATATGAAAGGCAATGTGCAAGTATCGTATCATGGATAGCACAGGAAACCAAAGAACCCACATGTACCTCTATTTAGTTTCCAATTTTTCGAAATGTGAACTTAGGATTAGCTTTTTGTACAGATTAGCTGCTAATTGTAAATCCAAAGTCCCCGAGTCATCAACTAGAATCTACAAAACTCCTGATATCTTATTGCCATTACATTGAAGGGTCAAGGGGCCTTCTACATTGACCGTGGTATAACGTATTTATCAAACATTGTTCTTTAAACAAGGCTCGTCCGATGAGACACCTTTAGCAGAACTTATAAACTTGCCTAGTATCAAAAAGTTTCATGTAATTACATTCAAATAATCAAGCAAAACAGTGTCCGATAAAGTATTGGCAAGACCATTGATAATGTTTAGTTCAAAAGTGGCTTCCATCTCAAAAAGAGCCAACAAGGAATATTGTATTCAAACAATCATCTTCACATGAAGATGCCATATAAAATCATTTACGATCCTTCAAGAGACCCAATTACATCATATATGCGTATCCACATAACTTAGATACCACTTGTACATGATGTGAGCACAAAAAACATCTGATGCAAACATGTGAAAAAAAGATCCAATTACATCATATAATACAGTAAGTGGGTGTCTGTCTTAGCTTATACGTTGGGCCTACGAGCTTTCTATATATTTTGAAAACCCAATAACTCAATTTTGTGGCTTATGAGCTTATCATCTTGAGCTTGTGATCTTAAATACTTCGAAAACCCAATGAGCTTATGACTTTTCAAATTTTTACTTAAGCTAATAACCCCAACATAAGACAAACACCCCCTAAATCATCCAAGCTCATATTTCCAATCAAATTTCAGCCTTCAGAATCTCAGGTAGCAATTAGCAGAATGTTGCTAAACTAATAGACCAAAAAAAGAACAAGTGAAAGCATAACCACAAGGAAACTTAAACATAACAGAAATACAAACAAAGAGAATCGATATTGCATATAAACAAACATCTATTATTTGCCTAAAAGCATTATAGAACAAGCTATAGTAGATGATGTCGTATAGGGCTCCCATAACAAGTTACAAGTTCTCAACAAAAATGAGAGATTTACTTCATTAAAAACAAACTAGAAAACAATCATCATATAGGCAGAGATAGTAGCAGCAATCCAATTATCAACCATTGACAGCAATCACGAAATCAGCACAACCATTTAAAGCATTTGCGTCCAACAAGCTCTCATACACCTGAACTGAATATCCACATTAAGCTAAATCCATTACTTCCAAATTCTAGCACCAAAAACCAGTTAACAAGATAAAACCATACAAAATTTTAGTACCTGATCAACTTCATCCTTACTATCATGATTACCCAATAAATCTACATTTTCTAAACGTTTATCCTTATCATCCACAAGTGTAACTTTCCCATTAATAATTAGTCTTTCGATCTTATCAATTTTTTCAACAATAGGAGTAGTACTAGTACTACTAGATTCCACATTCTAGAACGAAGATCCACTAGAATTGGCCTTTTTACTAGCCAGATTTGAAGTCCTCCCATTTGTATCCAAGTCGACATCATTTTTAATCGAATTAAGCACATTAAATGGGTTTGAATTACTAACCTCTTTAGTAGGCTCCACCTCTTTCTTCTTATTTCCGCTAGTGTTAGTTTTGGTCTTTTTAAAAACAGATCTATAAACTTGTTTGGCTGGTTTAAATCCCACCTTCGGACCAACCGAAACACCTATAGGAGCTTGGCTAGGCTTCTTCAAGTTTTTCGCCACACCCGAGTCTGTATTTCTAGGACACTCATCCGAAACATGACCAAAAACCTTGCAACACGCACACTTGGGATGTTTTCACTCATACTCAACACAAATAGTACACGTATAGAACTGTCTCAATAGTTTAGGCATGACCACCACGATAATATCTTCAACTCCACATCGGCCCGAATCTCAATCAATGGTCTAGCATAGCTTGACCTACCTCATAATTAGATGCACATGTCAGATGTATAAGAGTTAAGCATCAAAGGAGTACCAAGTTTGGTAGCAATAACACTCACACCATCCTCACTAGATGTAGTCACAAGGACACCATGGATTTTAACCCAAACTGGAACATTACCAACATCTTCTTTCATTAAGTTCACATATGGATTCCACTTTTTTAATAAGCAGATTATTACGAATTAAAAAAAATACCCCCCACGGGATAAGAAAAAAACCATTTTCAATCATCTCAATCCAAACCATCAATAGAGCTAAACTGAAGAAGAATAATCTTTTTTTCCCTTTTATAGTAGTCGAGATAAGAATATATTTAACTAGTTGGTTTTACCCCTAAGTGTTCCTACCAAAGTTAGCAATCACGGGTAAGCCCACCCGCTTTCTCAAGAAGTTAACATAAGCTGAATTAGCAGACTGTTCACCTCCCCAACCACTCAATTAGACTCCAATGGGAACAACCACTGAACCTCTCGTTTCCAGCTTGTGTAGTTAAAGTGCAAAAATTCTTATCGACTCGATCTCCTTGCAATAGTGTTGCAAATGACACAGAAGCCGGACGCGATGCACTAACAGTTGGACTGTAACATCCTGTTATTTTAGGTCATTTCCCGACTCAATACCCTGCATTATTTATTTTTAGGCTTTTACGCGTTTGCTTTTAATTTTCATCGTTTAGTTAAATCACGTAAACTAAAAATCAACATTCAACGTAAATGGACATCAAACAAGTAAAAGTTTATGTCAAGCAAGTGTTATATAATTATTACGAGGATAATTTTTAACTTTTCTTATTTATTTTTTATTGGTTAGTAATCGCTTACGTTTCGCAATTAAAATACCATTTCAAGTGTACCGGATGCACCAATTTCCTATCTATACTAAATAAATACCCAACTTTTATACTCAATACATAAAAATTAACTCATTTTCACCACTTATAAGCATGAGGGCCGGATATATACCAAGGGTATCAACCAAACCAATTTCAAAGAAACTTGAATTAATCACAATGCTTTAAAAAAACATCCCACTAAGGGTATTTTGAAAATAGTAGAAGGCTGGAGCGGATCGCATGGAGCTGGTTCGTGAAGCTTGTTTCTGGACTTCATTTCTTCATGCTAGTTTAACTAGCATGCCATTTTGTAGCTTATTTTTTTTGACATGCTCCTTCTAGTGTTCAGACAAACGAGACTTATTTTTAATCGTAGCTATTTTCTAAAAAAATCAAGCTCATGATATGATAAGGCCTCGGCGCGCCAAACATACCCTAAGGTCACATCCCTCCTCCTAGGGAGGAGGAGAGGTCTTACACCAAAATGTACCCTTACCACCCTTTAGACATGGTTTTAGTTGGTTTTATTGTGAATACTACTAGTATATATAGGTGCACTAAAGAAAGCTTAACACACTTATCATTTGCAAGCAAAAATCAAACACATAAACTCTCTCTATACTCCTCACAACCCATGGCTGAAACAAAGGTTTTAGGGTGTTCATACATTTGATTTTTCAAGTATACAAGGCTTATTAGTTATAATATCTAAGGTGTTGCAAGGTGATTTGGAAGATTGGGTATTAGTTTGCAAGGGTTTGTAATCAAGAAGTAAACTAAGGTTACTTGATTAGGGTTTATATTTTGGGTTTGATTTATAGGGTTTGATCTTGTGTTCTTCATCCTCATACACATCTCTAAGGTTTACTTGAACTCTAATGTTTCCATTGATTCATTTACTTATTTTTACATACATGTTATTATGTTAATCACCACCTAGGTTTGTTTTTATGATTTATGAAATATTACAAGCATATGAGAATCGAATTTATTTATTTATATGTTGAAATGATGTTAAAAATATGATGGAACACAAGTAAAATACTATATATAATTATTGGTTAAATTATATGGTTAGTTTATATATAAATTGTTAATAAGTTTAATTATCAAGTTTATAAACAAATAAAGTGAGGACATTTTATCTTGGACAATCATCATGGACACAATCTAGAGGACTCAATATATGCAAGACTTGTGGTATAAAGTATTATAGAAGACTTGTACAAAATTAATCAAGTAATAGATTTATAAAAACTAATATATACACTTTATATAAACACCCGCTGTTTTGAACAATCTGTTACAATTCGTGTTTTATAAAATTATGAAATCATTTTATTAAAATAGTATATATTATAAGGATCGTAAGCATATAAAGAACTCAAAAAACCGAGCTATAACGAAGAAGTTATGACATTTATAAGTTTACGATAATTAAATAAAGTGTTTTTATAGAAGTTATTTTATAAAACCCTTACTGTTTCAGGTCTGGTAAAAACATGGGAATATTTTATAATGATAGTACTTGTCATGAGGATTCCAAGCATATAAGAAACTCGAAAAAACGGAATTAAAACAAATAAGTTACGAGTTTTGCAAGATTTAAGTTTATAAAAATATTTTTATAAACTGTTTTGACTTTTTTGAGTTGACACAAATTTTTATAAATTCAGTAAGTATTTTATTTACATAGTTTATCTCGTCAGAATCCATACATATAAAGAACAAGCGAAACGGGATTAAAATGAATGAGTTATGCTTTTTTGCAAGTTTTATATAATTAAATACATAAAAGTAATTTTATAAAATTTTACAGAATCAGTAAAAGTTAATGTTCATCAGTAGCTAAAATATTATAAATATAATTTTGATAGATTTTCTTAATACGAAACCGTGGACATAAACAACGTATAAAACGGAGTTAAAACGATAAAGATATGAGGTTTACAAAACCTTGTGCACTATTTTTACTTTTATACATTATTTTATAAAACAATTAAACTAATTATATAGTATCATTATATAACCAATAAAAATATTAAATCATATATTATTAACAAATAATACATTGTTGAACAAAAATAATATTTTCTTTACGGATACAAATACATATACCTTTATTTAACAAAGTACGATTTAATTATTATTTCAATATGTTAAATTAAAGAAAAACTATTAGATGGTGGTGTAACTATATAACTTGTGATGTTGTATTTATATAAAATACATTATACTTATACGACCTATAATTAATTAGGTTGCATTCGGATTTCTCAAGACGGTTTACATACTTGATTTATATTATCAACACATTCACTTCAGGTGAGTTCATAGCCCCATTTTTATACAATTACAATGATTTAGAACATTGGGGTGAGAAACATGCATTGTTTTCCGATTGGACGCAAGTACACTTTAAACTAAATTACGAGTTTGCCTAAGTAGCTATAACCCACTATGCCCATGAATCATGAACTGTTAATTACTAGATTGTAAGCGCGAATGTTATGAATAGATCTATTTGGGATTGACATCCCCGTTCGGGTGAGTAGCGCTCACTAGTTTTGGAGGTACCGAAACGACGAATGTATACCATGTCGGAACAATTTAGATGTTGCGGGTTGAAAATCTACATGGGCACATTATTTGCATTAATTTGCATGCATATATGTTGTAGCTTCAGTGTCATGAGCTTAGTGTATTTCGTAATTACTTTTGTGATATTGTATTTGTTGCTTATCATACATTTGGAAATCTTGTGGTCCTACTTTATACATAACTTAAACCTGTAAATTCACCAACTTTATGTTGACATTTTAAAGCATGTTTTTCTCAGGTCAATAAGGTACAAGAACAAGGATACATTGGGGGTCAACATTTTAGGAATCATTTTGCATGGAGATTTAAATGCATTACATTTTGGAGTATTTGTTATGTATTAAATCTTTACACATTCAAGGATAAACAAGTTAAGCCATGGGCTTTTGTATCAAACAATTTATTTAATCCAATGTATCATTTTTAAACGGCTGATATAGAGGTCGTTCTCATATCTTGTGCTATTGATCTATGATGTAACACTCTCAGACCCATATTCCCGTGCGACCCTATTTGGGGTTGTTACAGATTAGTATCTAGAGCGAAGGTTATAGAGAACCAGGTCAAATGTTTTACTTAGACTATAACCGTTTTCACAAACATTGCACTATACAAAAGTTTTTCACGGGACATACATAAACTATTGAGTTACATTAGTTGGTTATACTAGATGCTTTCATGATCTATATACGTACTTATATCGTATTATGTATATACTATATTGGGCTTATATAATATACTTATATAAGTTTATGTTGTTGTTTCAGCAGTCATGTCTTCTGCATCATCCGCAGTTATACATCTGTCTACACTGATTCCGAGCCATGGAGATTCTACTGGGGATCTGATGAGGAGTCGTCTCACGTAGGTTCTCCAGGAGTCATTGTAAACGGATACGATGGACTTCCCATGCATCTGGTAGCCCCACCATCTCCGGACTATGTGCCTGGACCTGTGCACCCACCATTACCATGTACTTACATACAAATGAGGCATATTTTTTACACATGCTCAAATTTCATGAGACATCAGGAAACATATGGACAAGAAGATGAAAGGGATTCATTTTAAGTATATTTCAGGCAGTTGGATAAGAAGCCATCATAGCAATTCCACACATCCCTTCCTTAGCTTCGTCTCTGCATCCTGATGTATCCCTCTTCACCCTAAGTCGTACCCCATGAGTTCTTTACAAGCCAAGTTTTACTTACTTACCATCATCAGTGGTTCCGTAATACCTCACTGCTCTAACCCCACTGGTCTAATTGTGTTTCACAAGATCCATTATAGTAACACCATTTAGAGTAAAAGTTGGATTCATATGCATCAACGCGGCCAGTACAGGCTGCATAGCCACAGCCTTTAACGGGGCTACCTCACTGTTGGCAGGTACATCCTCATGACCGGTGATATTGGCTGCACGAATCGGTTCCTTCTTTGTATTGTAAGTTGCATATGTTGCTTGGTAAGGACTCTGCATGCCTCGTGTTGAAGCGTCGTCTTTGGATAATAAATTTAAATCCATCATCCATGTACCCACCTTCACACCCTTGGTCTACACCGCTCCTGTCACAGTCCATCAGCTCTTGCTCGGATAGTGAGATCAGTTTCCCAGTAGTGAGTTGAGTAATTCCTTCAGTGGCAGTGATTGTTGAAAATGCCCAACAGCTTCCTATTGATTAAAGAACGAACAATAATGAAAATGGATAAACTACAACTTTAAAAGGTACTTAGTTTCATGTTTAATTTATTATTCAATTTATAGTTTGCTTACCACATTGACCTTGATCCTTGATTGGAGTTACGGCTCCCTTTTTTCTCCAATCTATGGTTGATGGAACCGCTGTCACGTTGTCATACCTTTATCCTTTATCCTTTTGGGATTATGCTCTAGAGTCTGCAACACGCATTCTCAATATGGTTCCAACTAAGAAGGTTGACAAAACACCATATGAATTGTGGTATGGAAAAGTTCCAAACTTGTCTTACTTAAAGGTCTGGGGATGTGAGGCTCTTGTGAAGAGAGATACGCCTGACAAACTCAAACAAAGATATGTTAAGTGTATCTTCATAGGATACCCAAAGGAAACGATGGGTTACTATTTCTTCTTCCCATCTGAAAACAAAATTGTTGTTGCAAGGTATGCTGAATTCCTTGAGAAGCGTCTCATAAGTCAAGAAATCAGTGGGAGGGCGGTAGATCTTGAAGAAATTCAAGAAGAAGAAGATACAACACCTTCTGAAATCACTAGCAACATTCCTCAAGAGGTGGAGGGTTTTGAACCACCACAAGAGGAAGTGATTCCGATTCGTAGGTCCGAAAGGACACATCGAGCTCCAAACCGCTTATGTCTAAATGTAGAGGTGGAGGAGCATAGTCTAGGGGATCTTAATGAACCCACTAGCTATAAAGCCGCAATGTTGGATTCAGAATCTAATAAGTGGATTGATGCTATGAATGCGGAAATACAATCCATGATGGACAATATGGTATGGGTCCTGGTCGATCTTCCTCCTGGTTGTAAGACCGTTGGGAGCAGGTGGCTTTTTAAGAAAAAGACTGACATGGATGGTATTGTACACGTCTATAAAGCTCGTCTTGTAGCAAAGGGTTACACTCAACTCTACGGGGTTGATTATGAAGAAACGTTCTCACCTGTCGCTGACATTAGAGCTATTAGAATTCTCATATCTATAGCAGCATACTATGATTATGAGATATGGCAAATGGATGTTAAAACAGCCTTCTTAAATGGTTACCTTGATGAAGACATCTATATGGTGCAACCTGAAGGTTTTGTTGATCCTAATCATCCCAGAAAAGTATGCAAGCTTCAAAGATCCATTTATGGACTTAAGCAAGCATCAAGAAGCTGGAATAAAAGATTTGATGAGGAAATCAAAAGGTTTGGATTTACTCAAAATCTTGATGAGCCATGTGTATATCAAAAGGCTAGTGGGAGTAATGTTACATTCCTCATCTTGTATGTTGATGACATAATCATCATGGGAAATCACATTCCAAGTTTACAAAGTGTAAAGGATTATCTTGGAAAGTGTTTTGCTATGAAGGATTTGGGGGAAGCAGCATTTATTCTTGGAATCAAAATCTATAGAGATAGATCGAAGCGATTAATTGGACTTTGTCAAAATGCTTACATGGATAAGATCTTAAAGAGAAACAAAATGGATAATTCCAAACGTGGTCATATCCCCATGCAAGAAAGACTTGACTTGAACAAATCACAAGGTGCTCAAACGAGTAAAAAGGTAAATCGCATGAAGAATGTACCTTATGCTTCGGCTGTAGGATCCATCATGTATGCGGTTAGATGCACTAGACCTGATGTTGCGTTTGCTGTTAACAGGTACATCCTCGTGTCCAGTGATCTTGGCTGCATGTACAGATTCCTCTTTTGTGTTGCATGTTGCATCTTCTGCCTTGTAAGGGTACGCTGCTTCAGTGTTGATGCCTTTGTTTTTGACAATAAAGGTAAATCCACCATCCATGTACCCGCCTCCGCAACCTTGGTCTTCACCACTCCGGTCACAGTCCACCAACTCCTGCTCTGATAGGGAAATCAGTTTCCCAGTGGTAAGTTGAGTTATTCCTTTAGTAGCAGCGATTATCGAAAATGCCCAGCAGCTTCCTGTTGATTATAGAACAGTAAGTAAGGTGGACGGTAGCAAAAAGATGGTTTTCTGCTATAAATCGGAATCTAAGATGACTTACCACATTGACCTTGATCCTTGATTGGAGTAACAGCTCCTTTCATCCTCCAGTCCATGCTAGATGGAACCGCAGTCACATCTGCATATCTAAATGGCGTTGTTGGAGTAGATCTTAGAGCAGATGGCAACTTGAATCCATTACGAGTGGCCTTAAACTCCTCATTTGAATGCTTCTATGTATGCCAAGTTATCCTTGAATATCTTGAAGCGCACTTCTTTCTCCTCGTTATCTCTATATACACGCCCATAACGAGCCATCCATTGTTCATGCTTTTGCAACATGGTCTCTTCATTAAGTGTTCGAGATGTTACATGGCATGCCAACATTCCAAAAACAAGAAGCGCAACTAGGATAACAGATCTATTGAGTGACAAACCCATGTTTAGGTTTCGCTTGTTTTACAATGGAGTATCCTGTCTTATAGCTAATTATGAATGGGGAGATACTCTTCATACCATGAGGAAGAATGGTATAAATAGGCAAAAGAATATGCTTACATAGAGGTAAATTTCCATTAAAGATGTTACCGTGTCAGGAATAAACCGAAACACACCTGACTACGTGATTGGCATGGCAAGGAAAGATCTAACTGTTGGATTATGACCATATATGAATTAATATATGTCCGGAAATATTTTCAAACCTAAGGGGACACACACGTTTATATGTAGAACGACGAGAAAATATATTAAGGTAATTTATTAAGTGAATAACAAACGATCGTTAAAAGTTAACGAGTATTAAATAATTAGTTAAACGTTTAATGGTTGAACGTGAGGGACTAATTATTAATAAACCAAAGACAAAAGGGTTCGGTTGCTTTTCTTTTTTTCCTAGCCGGTTGTAACTAGAATCATAATGGGATTAGGAGACTTACTTGCTCACCAAGTAACAAAGACTATAAATATATGGTTATACTTTCATTATTTGTAACTTGACAAAAAAAACTAATAACCTTAAATCGACTAGTACTTTTCTTCTTTCAACCGGCTACAAAAGGTTTTGGGTCTTTGGTTTCGTCTTTACAATTGAACAAAACCGGACACCTTTGGGATTTTGTTTAAGTTCGGTTATCACCTCTTGGTGATTCCTTGTTCGTAAGTTGATAGATTCAAGAGACGAAGAAGATCGTTTGTTATACACTACTAGTACTAGCATACCTCGTCGTTTGCTAAGAACGTATAGTGTGTGGAAGCTTAGAGGATTCATATCTTTGATTCTTCGTGGTTTCACGCGTTGTATTATACACACGCGTATAAAGAATACGGTGTTTACGGTTACCTATAACGGTGTATCGTTTCATGCTAAAAGGTACATGTTTTCTATCTTGTTAATTATTGTGTTCTACACGTGATCATTTATTCCGCTGCGTACTCGTGATAATTAATATGGCTAATTAGATTATAAAACCCAACACTAACTACGATTACGTTGAAACTGTCCTGTTGGGGAGTTGAACTTTGATTTGTTATTATACAGAAACGATTAGTTTTGTTCTTTGCTTTGGATTATCTTATATGCCTATGTACCATGCTTTTATATTTGTCTTATCCAACTGCTTGATACTCAAAATGCATGATGTTGACTAATTAAGAAGAATGACTATCAAAATATTTGTTTTGGCACTTTTGATTTAATTATATCAAAATAATATACAAGATACAACCTTTATCAATATAACTAGCCGCTAAACGTACCAACAGGATCAATGCATACGACTTACATAGTGAGGGGTATCTAAGATCTAACTCGAGAAGTATACATATCCTAGAGGTACGATAGGATAATAGAATCTCGATCAGTGTCATATAAACCACCATAACAGAACTGAAGAAAAGCAGTAACTATGAATGAACTAAGATACTGTATATGGAGAGAAATATATACAAAGTTACGTGGGTACAAATTTCTTGAAAGATTTACAAAGTTACGAACCCAACATGGAGATCAATCTTGGAAGTAATTTCTACTCTATTAGCTTCATACTACAGATGATACTTTAAGGAGACTCCAGAAAAAAAGTGGTCAAAGTGAAATGCATAAAGAAACTCAAATCATTTTCATCATAAAATTCACCCAAAGATCCTGCTTGTAGTATTTGTGTAACTGCAGTTAGAGGCTACGGTTTGATATCAGTAAAGTTTCATCTCACGCAACAGCTTAAGAAGAAAGTGTGCAGTAGAATGCGTCTAATATATGAGTATACATCACAAATACATGTGAGCAAGATTACATTTTTGCTTTTTGAGAGGTAACAAATATTAGGAGCAAGAAAAAGTTCGTGTGCATTTTCTCTATCATAAGCTGTTGCCTAAAAAGATACTACGTAGTATTTATTAATATCACACGGACCTTATTTAAGGCTGAAATCCATTTTCATCATGATGTATATCCACTAAACCCTTGTAAGAAAATTACGAACTATTCCCCTAACTTTACTTGT
Source organism: Tanacetum coccineum (assembly GCA_026074375.1). Taxonomy (NCBI): domain Eukaryota; kingdom Viridiplantae; phylum Streptophyta; class Magnoliopsida; order Asterales; family Asteraceae; genus Tanacetum; species Tanacetum coccineum. Next base: position 19,825 of record BQNB010056288.1, on the reverse strand, counting down.
TTGATTAAACCATTGTACTACTCTATTTCAGTTGCCTGTTACAAAAAGGCAGGCTTAAACACAGTTAAATAAAAAACCAAAAGAGCTATATGGAAAATTATGCGTAAACCGTATAACACAATCAGAAGAAAAAAAAATCACATAATTAGAGATCTAATTAACCTTTGAATACATCATAAATAAAAAACCAAAAGAACAATGTCACACCTAAACAATTCATTAATCAGATCAAACCAATTCTAAATATGATTACACAGTTACATATATGGCATCATGCACGCAATTCATTTAAAACAATCGTATTCTAAGCTAACTGCATGGCATATGCCTTTTAAGTTAACAGCATGGCATTCTTAAATTATATAACAAAGTTGCAGAACGATAATTTGACGGAATGTTGGTTAAAAAAATGCTAGAAGAAACAGCAACGCCAACGACAAAAAATTAATTCAGGTTGTGAAGAACTTGAAACACCTGTAAACGTTAAGAGAGGCATCTAACCAGAAGTTTGAACAAGATAGATGAAGGTTTGATCATGGATGTAGTTGTCCACAAGAGTAGAGCCATCCTGGAGCCGCTATTGGGGCAAAAACAGTGTCTGCAGCTGTGCTGGAATACCTTCATGGTCCTGAATCATGACTTTCACCTCGTTGATGGTGCATAATCTATCCACTCGAAGGTGCATGAGTTTTCCAGTGGAAGCAATAATGACATATATTATCTGGAAAATTCCCCTCATTCGACTATCGTTAAGACGGCGGAGGATAGACCCGTTCTCGACGTAGTAGTAGGCAAGGGTGTTTTGGCAAGGGTGCGGCTGCCCTAAAGCTGCGTCCAGGTGCGTTATACAGCCTTAGTGTTTTACAAAAGAGAGAAAACCTAGTCTGTAACCGAATCAAGGATTTCACTTCTATGATGGTGGTGAGGAAATCGGTAACAAGAAGACAGGGGGGAAGTCGCCAACATATATTTTTTTCTTTCCTATACAATGGTGAGGTTGTAGTCGGAAAAGGCTTTGTGTACGGTGGTTGTGTTTCACACATACTACTCCTTTTTCTTTTCATTCTTTCACCACCTTTTTTTTTTTTTCTTTTTCTTTTTTTTTTTTTTTTCATTTTTTATTATTTTTTCTTTTTTTTTTTCCCCCCTCATTTTTTTTTTTTCCCACCCCACAACAGACACACCCACGTCAAGCTCTACTCCAGCAAAGAAGAGCTTTTGCATGAACGGGGCAATACCTTCCTGGCGAAAATTTTTGACCTTAAGGCTGCCGATTCTGTCACGCCGTAGACACATGAAGGACATGGTGGACAAGAATTCGATCCGGATTAATATCTGCAGTGCTCCCTTAGGTAAATCATCTTCATGGAAAGATACAGGATGATTAAAGTCTCCCGTCGTGACCTTAATAACTTCAACAAGTTTGGGGGGATCATGTTGAACATTATGTTCTCTCGTGACTATATGTTTCGATGAAGTAAACATGGTAAAAATACCTTACTGATGTAATGCCCCATAACAGCCTCATAAGACCGAACCGAATAACTGAGGAAACAGTAGATTCGTATATAACAGCAACAAGCAACAAGTATCATCACCATGGTCTTCTAGTGTCTTCATATTTGTCAAACACGTAACAAACAGAACCACACGGGATGTCAAATCCCTGTCCTTTAAAGTACTTTCGGCACTCCGTAAGTTGCTCGAGTCTTGAAGCCTAAGCACCCATGATTAATACAGTTCTACACGTAATCGTTGAGTAGCAACAACTCACAATTACAACACGGTGGTGGCAGCAGAAATTATAAGAAAAGAAGCAAACAAAGCTTTGTATTTATATTAAGTGAGTATGGTGTATTTTGGTTATTTTCTTCATACTCCATATGCATATTCTTTATAGCATAGTATATGTTGACGCGGAGATCAAGTCCCAAAATAAGAGGAGATCATGCGAGGTTAACATATGATCAGGTCAAAACATTATCTCAAAAATACAAGTGCTACTTCAACTTGTACCAATTGCTTTGTTATAAATACAATCAGTTACAGCTTTAAGAGTTTGTACTTTGTGCTTCATAAGTGGCTAAACTTGCCAACTTAATTTAAGTCCCAACAATCCCCCGCCATGTTGGTAAGTTTCTGCTACTTTAATAGGTTTTGTCACGGTGGTGTCACGAAGATTAAACCCCGTTTACTTTAAGTATGCATATAAAATTGATTTAATGGTGTCCGAAGATTAAATTACAAACCTTAATAATCTTATGTACATACTTATACACACTTCCCATCGTAACCAAAGTGTTCTCACTGAGCGCGAATATGGCCATGCGCCTAATCCTGATTCATGACTCTCTAAGAGAGAAACCACAAACTCTCTATTCAAGGCGGCACCACCTCTAAGTCATATAGGCAAAGCTTCTATAACATCTCCGTTGCTAAGACGCCTCTAAATCTCTGTTAAGAGGATATCCTCATCCTTATTCTCGGCAACGCCGTACTATCTCTACCACATGGGTCAATTATTCGATAGTACCTTCTATCAACTAGTGACTTGTTATTACCAATTAAACTTGGAAATATGAGCACTAAATTCAAGTTGGGTTACCATCACTAATCGATTCAATTATGGTTTCAGACACATGCCTCTAAGAACTCTTAATAAGTCTCTCGTCAAAGACTTATTTAAATATCCGACAAGTATCTACATAAATAGTCGGTCACAAATGGCCATTCTCAAATATATGTCTATACATTCTGTCACATTAAAATTTTGACAAATAGGATCTCTAATCCACTTAACCGTTTCTCTAGCCACGAGTAGATAAAAAGCACAATTTCCTTCTTGAAGTGTAAATATACACATGGTTCTTGCACGTTCAAGAATCAATTCATTATGTGAGTTTAGTGATTCACCAACTTGTGAAATTTTGTATGATTTTCATGTGTATTTGTAATTCTCACAATAACGTATACATTACTTGCAGGACGAAAAGGAAACAGTTATGATCATAGTGATCAGTTATAATCATAACTCTATCCAATATAAGGGACATAGAGTGACGGTTTCAACTTTATGTTGCTTACCAGGTCACCCTTTCATCAATCGCATACACATGAAACGCCATACATAGAACTCCTTCATAAATTTAGCGTAAGGATATAACTAGCCTCTTCATGAACCCCCGCCCTAAATCTCAATATTAAATCTATGCCGCTTAAGATTTCACATATGAACACTCACATTTGGTTCAATCACTTACCAAAGTATCACTTTAAAATTGGCAATTTCACATATCTATCTCTCAACAAAACAACCTGTCTTTTATTTTTATTTTTTTTATTTCAAACTTTATTTATTTTAGTGCATGACATTGTCAAATTTTTGTTCCAAAATAAAAGTTTGTTTATTTATTAAGTGACATGCACAAATAACAAAGAATACAGATCTCCTTTTATTCAAAAAACAAGTTAATGGCATTGCATTGACATTTGTATAAAATATATTACAACTACTACTTGATATTCCAACTGCAATCAAAGACTCCCGTCTAATCTTCAATTTATACATTCCTTCTTGAATGTATGCTTTGCCAATTGTTACCCAAAAATTATCCCTTTTAAGCAAAATGAAATTTGATCTCATCTTCAATGGCCAACATGCAAGAAGAGAGATTCATGGTAGCCATGGAGCATAATTACCATCTCTTAAAACGACGATATCATTAAGAGATGTAGACACCCATATTGTTACTTTTCAACCACTACTACCCATAAACCATTTGGCTCATTTGGAGTTATCTTGGTTCTACTTTTACCGTCTCGTAATAGAAGAAAATGTCACGTAAGAAACACACATATGATCCATCATCTATGGAACTTTATTCAATAGTACATAAACTCAATTTAATATATCAAGAATAATGCAACTTTATTCATGCTAAACTTGAAGTTGGTATTATGACTTAAAAACAACTTTAGCTCATAATTTGTCTTTAAGATAAGAAGCACCACCTTTATATCTCATATGTTACACAGATATCTTAAAAGCCAATCAATAGTGATGCAATTTCCTTTTATCACTTTTAGATTCCCCATTCTTAATCATAATTGTAAAAGGAAACACATTTCATCACAATATGCAATGACTGAAGAAACTCCTAAAAAATCATGATCTTAAACCATTTCGAAATGTTTTAAACCCTTAAACAAAGCATTGTTTTACACATATTCTTCAATCCAAATATTAGTTGTTTAACCTGTTTAACTTATTTTGCTTCAAAAATATCATAGCATATTTCAAGATCATGCGTTAATTCATATGGCTTCATAATACGCGAGAGACCATTTTGGTTACTAAATGAAACTCTCTCTGATTAGACGTCGACTAATCATTTTGTTTCATTTTGAGCCCAGAAAATACTTTAAAGATTGTTGAACATTATGTTCTCTCGCGACTATATGTTTCGATGAAGTAAACATAGTAAAATACCTTACTGATGTAATGCCCCATAACAGCCTCATAAGACCGAACCGAATAACTGAGAAAACAGTAGATTCGTATATAACAGCAACAAGCAACAAGTATCATCACCATGGTCATCTAGCGTCTTTGAATCTGTCAAACACCTGACAAAATAAACTGTACGGGATGTCAAATCCCTGTCCTTTAAAGTACTTTCGGTACTCCGTAAGTTGCTCGAGTCTCAAAGCCTAAGAACCCAGGATTAATACAGTTCTACATGTAATCATTGAGTAGCAACAACTCACGATTACAACACGATGGTGGCAGTAGAAATTATAAGAAAAGAAGCAAACAAAGCTTTGTATTTATATTAAGTGAGTATGGCGTATTTTGGTTATTTTCTTTGTACTCCACATGCATATTCTTTATAGCACAATATATGTTGATGTGATATAACCAAGTCCCAAAATAAGAGTAGATAATGGGAGGTTACCATATGATCAGGTCAAAACATTATCTCAAAAATTCAAGTGCTACTTCAACTTGTACCAATTCAGAGCATTCCGGGCGACCTGTCGCCCGGAATACTTGAATGGGCTTTTATTTGGTTTGGGCTTTTGTTTCATATGTTATTTTGGGCTTAAGTTGTTTATTATTTTATAAGATATATAATACTTTATTAATTATTACTTGTAATTCTTATACTTGATAAATAATAACTCTATATAAAAACACTACATTTTCTTTAGGTTCGTTTCGGTCGATTATGCGTATACTAATCCTAAAAATTATAGTGTGTCTTTTGTTTTACCTTTTCAATGATGCTCATTCCGTTAAGTATCACAAAAAAACAAACATTCATTTAGTTAAATATTATACTTACCACTTATTGTTAGTAACACTAAGCGAATTACAAACAGACCTTTAACATATTTAAAACGATAATCATACTGAGAATTTGCAAACCGACGATTAAAAGCTTACGACTAATTACAATCCAAAGGAACAAACTACTAAATCAAGTTTTACCTATGTTATTGTAAACCTCGTGAATATAGTGCGGATGAATTACTGTGTGTTGTTCCGGATGCATATACATATCCACCGTTGCCTCGAGTACCGTTATCTTATCAAGCAAGTGCTTGCAGTTTGAGCACTCTGCATTTCTTGAATAAATTGGAGTTGATGAAGATCCTGGAGAATAAATTGGAGTCAATGAAGATCCTGAAGAATAAATTGGAGTCGATGAAGATCCTGGAGAATAAATTGGAGTCGTTGAAGCTCCAGGAGAATCAACCAGTAGACAGACTCGTTCCTCTTTCCATAAAAAAAATTTACATCCGAAAGTATTTTCGCGAGGCTGTTAAAGAGTAAAGATAATAAGTTTTAACAACTAACCACATTATTTATATATTACACAAAAAAAATCATGTGATTGTTCATCTTTGATCGTGGACATGCATAGTATAGTTTACCATGGGTTTTAGGTTTATACAGTGTTGCAAAAATCGGCCTAGGCGGCCGATTAATCGGCGCCTAGGCGCTAGGCGGGGATTAACCGCCTTGATTTTCACTAATCGGCCTTATTAATCGTTTTGGTCAAAAATCGGTCAACATACCGATTAATCGGATAAAAATCGGCCAAATCGGGCATAAATCGGATAAAAATCGGCTAAATCGGTCAACTCGGTTACGGATAGAAATCGGCCACATCGGGGATTAATCGGACAAATCAGACAAAATCGGCTAAATGGGGAAAATCAGGCATATATTTTCAAAATTTTATAATTTTATATATAAAAAGTCCAATCCGATTAATCCCCGCCTAACCGATTAATCGCTAGGCGTTACCCGGCCGCCCAGCTAGCGCCTAGCGATTTTTGCAACCTTGCATCATTATAATGAAATAACATCTCGACTCATCCGTTAAACATCTAATGTGTAACGATAACATCTCGGACTCATCCGTTTAAACATTAATGTACAACGATAAATATCGACTTCATCTGTTTAAACCTAATGTACAACGATAAATATATCGATCATCCGTTTAACTTCTCAATGTGTAAACGATAAACCATGTCGACTCATTGTTTGAGATCTAATGGTACAACGATAACATGTAGATCATCCGTTGTACCTTTCTAATGTACAACGATATATATGGACTCATCCGTTAAACATCTTTTGTACAATGATAACATATCGCTCATCCGTTGAATTTCTAATGTTACATACGATAAATATCGACTCATCCGTTAAAACATCTAAGTACAAACGATAACATATCGACTCATCCGTTGAACTTCTATTGTAAACGATAACATATCAAACTCATCCGTTAAATCATCTATTGTACAACGATAACTATCGATCATCGTTAAACATCTAATGTACAACAATAAATATCGATCATCCGTTTAAACATCTAATATACAATGATAAACATATCGAATCATCCGTTTTAAACATATAATGTACAACTATAACATATCGACTCATCGTTGAACATCTTATGGGTAACGATAAACATGTCGAACTCATCGATTGGACTTCTAATGTACAACAGATATTGTCACACCCCCAGACGGGGCCTGGACGGAATACGGTCGGAGGTGTGTCTTTATTTGAGCATTCACGTACAACGCATAAGAACGACTCGACAGGGGGACGTTTGAAAAATAAACCCCGTTACAAAGATTTAAATAATAATAATAAGTTTTACATCTGATTGAAATTTAAAAAGATCAAAGTTAAATGCGGTGAAAGCTTGAAATAGTTCAACAACGGTATTTAAAGGACATAGATAAATCTCTGGTAAGCCAGTGGTACAAGCAAATAGGGGCTTCACATAAGTCAGCACAGCATCAATGCTAAGCACACTGAGAAAAAAACATGCTTAAACCGTCAACATAAAGTTGCGTGTGTGTGTTAGGTTGTTCAAACGTTTATTTTAGTAGACCACAAGATATACAAAGGCGTAGCGACAGTTATAACAGATACTACAACTTCACATAAAAAGTATTTAGGTTGCACTAGCTCATGACACTGAAGATAATTACGCAAGTTGCATGTACATTGCTATAAAGTATTAGTCTTGCCCTTCTAGTTGTTTCGACCAAAAAGACAACCTAACCAGTACAGACATTGTTGTATATCCGTTTATCGGCGCCCCGGTGGGGAGTGAGCGTTACTCACTCGGATAGGGAGATAATTAGCCAATAGATCTATTAGAGAGCACTATTAGCCTCCTCGACGGTCCTCCAGTCAAGTGATTGTTCATGATAGTCACTCAGCGCGCTGTAGTGGTTGTAAAGCTACTAGGCAACACCGTAAACATGAATGGAGAAATCTCACGTAATAGTATTTGTGTCCAGTTTTAAAACAAGCAGAATGTTTCTCACCCCAAGTTGTTAAAAATTTATTCAAAAAACAAGTTAAAAGAGGGGGTATGAACTCACCTTATCGGGTAGTGGATCAAAACGAACATTCAAGTGAAAATGGAATCTCCACGGTTTTGCGACAAAACTATTATATAGTCGTCGTTTAAGAATGATGTACAACGAATAACGCTTAACACAAGAACTGTTCATTCGAGCATGGGTAGCCACGGCGTATCCTTTTCAAAACGTACTTTCGATATTTATAAGTTTTGACAAGTCTTGACGTTTTGAAACATCTTTAAAATATTTCGTCTTTTAGTGCATTTCATCTTTTAGTGTATTTCGTCTTTTAGTGTGTTTCGTCTTTTAGTGTCCCGACACATAAACGTTGACTCAATAACTAAAAATGTTGACCTAAACTCGACACTTACGTTTTTCTGCGTTTTATCATAAGTTTGATAGTAAAAGTATATTTTCGACGCTTTTATAAAGTTTACAAAATTTCGGCATGACCTTTCTAAAATATCGACTTTCCATTTTTATCAACCTCGACTCGTGAAAATATCCGTTTTTCAAAAGTACATCTTTTATTGACTTGAAAGAATATCCGATCTATTTTCGACAACACCTCAAATATCGCAACATAAAAGTTTGTGCATCCTAGTAGGGAAAAAAATACTTGTGTATGGTAACGAACACTTTAATGAAACAGAAAATGATAAATGTGCAGCACAGATATATGTTGTGCTGCTGATGGCATATACTACGAAATTATGAATGTTCTATCTTGCAAATCATGTTATAAAGAAATCAAACATTGGTGCCAACTAACAATATGAAAAATTCCAGATAAACGTGATGATGATATGAGAAGTCCTATGCTCGTACATGGGCTATAATAAAGATATGTGGCGAGATCGGGATGCAAGCAATAACAATAAATAGAATATCATCACGCATGTTTAGCCACCTTCGGCCATTCAATATGAGATTGTGGTTCAAAGGCAGCATAAGAATGCATATAATTTTTTCACTTTTTATTTAAGGAAACACCAGTATATATTTATTGACTTCAAATACTTTGTTTCATGTAGCAATTTCACTTTAACAAGTACGCGAAAGATGACAAATACCCACGTACATATAAACAAGAACTCCATATGAAGGAATGGGAATGAATGTATCATGGATCGCACAGGAAACCAACGAACCCACAGTACCTCTTATTTAGTTTTCCAATTTTCGAATGGGAAACTTAGATTAGCTTTTATGTAAGAGTAGCTGCTAATTGTAAATCAAAAGTCCCGCGAGTCATCAAACTAGATTCTCAAAACTTTCCTGATATCTTATTGCCATTACATTGAAGGGTCAAGGGGCCTTCTACATTGACCGTGGTATAACGTATTTATCAAACATTGTTCTTTAAACAAGGCTCGTCCGATGAGACACCTTTAGCAGAACTTATAAACTTGCCTAGTATCAAAAAGTTTCATGTAATTACATTCAAATAATCAAGCAAAACAGTGTAAGTGTGCTGTCCGACAAGTATTGGGCAAGACCATTGTTAGTTTAGTTCAAAAGTGGCTTTCCATCTCAAAAAGAGCCAACAGGAATATTGTATTTCAAAAATGCATCTTCACATTGAAGTCCTGACCAAGATAGAGACGCACTCGCTTTGTCTCGCTCCCCCCCCCCCCCCCGCACCTCCCCGCCCACAATGAGGACCCAATTTCATCATTTATGCGTATTCCACAATAACGTAGAATACTCCACTTGTACATGTTGTGATGCAGAAAAAAACATCGATGCAATACATGTGAAAAAAAAGATCCAGTTAATCATATAATACAAGGTAAGTGGGGGTGTCTGTCTTAGCTTATACGTTGGGCTACGAGCTTTCTATATATTTTTGAATACCCAATACTCAAATTTTGTGGCATTATGAGCTTACTTATCTTGCGCTTGTGATCTTTAATACTTCGAAAACCCAATGAGCTTATGATCTTTCAAATTTTTACTTAAGCTAATAAACCCCAAATAAGACAAACACCCCCCTAAATCATCCAAGCTCATATTTCCAATCATATTTTCAGCCTTTCAGAATCCTCATGGTAGGCAACTTAGCAGAATGTTTATTGCCTAACATCATAGACCAGAAAAAGAACAAGTGAACGCATAACCACAAGGATAACTTAAAACATAACAGAAATACAAACAAAGAGATTCAGATATTGCATATAACAAACATCTATTATTTGCCTTAAAAAGCATTATAGAACAAGCTATAGTAGATGATGTCGTTCTAGGGCTCCCATAAAAGTTACTATTGTTTCAACAAAAATGAGAGATTTACTCATTAAAACAAACTAGAAAACTATCATATAATAGGCAGAGATAGTTCTAGCCAATCCAATTATCAACCATTGAAAAGCAATCCGAAATCAGGCAAACCATTTAAAGCATTTGCGTCCAACAAGCTCTATACACCTTGAAATCTGAATATCCACATTAAGCTAAATCCATTACTTCCAATTCTAGCACCAAAAAATCATGTTAACAAGATAAACATACAAAATTTTAGTACTCTACTTACACCTTCTGGAGGGGAAAACAACAACACCCTGTAAAAGGGCAAACAAATTAGTAAAAACCAAATAAAAATAAAAAATGACACAATGGTCTCCAAAGAAAACTCAAAAATAAAAGGGGGGGAAAATAAAAAAAGACATTGCAAGCGAACCAGCTTGTTTTGGTGCATGGTCACTTCTCAAACAAACAAGGGAGGCACAAATTCTGCACATTTGGTGCTACAACTTCAAAGAAAGAACATATTGCAGAGAAGCAAATATAGATCAAGAGCAGGTAATGTTCAAGCCACTGACCAATCAAGAGAAGATCGTCAAATGTGACACCATAAAACTTTACACATTAATGTAGTCAACTTTATGAAGACTCATATTCTTATACAAAATCAAAGCAAACAAATTTACCACCGTATCAGAAGAGAAAATATGCATAACTCTAGATGGTATGATGCACACATGAATATATAGATGCAGTCAGAAACAAAATTAAACAATCAAAAGAGAAAACGCGTAATACCTCAATAATATGGACGCCCACCCTCAGTGACGGAACCAGAAAAATGGCATGTGGGGGGCAAAAATTTTTTTTTTTGACAATAACAACAAAATGTTGAAGAAAAACTGTGATCGAAATGATAAATCGAGTATTATTACTTAGAGATAAAGGATTTATAAGGATTTATAAGGTTTTAAAGTGTTAAATGTTATGTTTTAGTATGTGAGTGGGGGGCAATTTGAGATTTGAGCGGGGGGCACTGTCGAAAAAAAGTCAAAATTAAAAAAAAATTACACTAAATTCTCAAAATTTTCGACGAGCATGGGGGGCACTTGCCCCCCATATTCTTGCTATACAACCGTCCCTGCCCACCCTGATACATCCCACCATGAGGACCTCTTGGACCAGCCGGTGGCATGTTAGGTTGTGTTGGGTAGCCTGAAGATGGACCATAGTTTCCACTGTCAGCAAATCCCCCCTGAATTGGCGGCAATCTGTTCATATAGAGGGCCTTATAAACTTATTCTCCAGGATACTACGGCGCAGTTAATTAATTGAGAAAGAGGTAAAATTCGCAGCAGCAGCCACCGCACTTCATATCCACCATTGTTGTATCCAGTACCAGAGGATACCCAATACTACTGTGGTGAAGGTGGCCACTGGGCTTTACATTGCCTGGACCACTACCAGTTTCCTGAAGGTGGCACTGGTTTACATAGCCTGGACTCAATACCAGTTCCTGAAGGTGGCCACCTGGTTTACATAGCCTGGATCACTACCAGTCCGAAGGTGGCGGATTTTGATGTAATGGTAGCAAAGATGGCCCACCTGGATAACCCCCCCACTTTTTATGATGTTCTCCCACCTGGTAATCCATCTAGAATTATATCAATTCGCGTCAGTTCTATAAGTACATTTCACAATTACCAGTAAACAAATATCTCTGGTGTGTTTTGGCACGAGGTTTTTGGTGAATTTAGCATTTAGAATATAATGCTTCGTTTAGCTTGTGGATTTTGTTTAAACTGTTCCATTTTGTTTTTGTAAAAAATTGGTGGACGACTTGTAGGCCATAAAACCCACGGGATTTAAACCCGCAAATGGTATTCATTAACATGGAATCAAAACCGGGTAACGACATCACTTTTGGGATTATAGCCTAACTTACCAATCGGCAATATGAAACGCTAATAAAAGGATGCGTTTTAGCTAACTATCATTACACTTTATATTACTAGCTACAAACTATGCTTTTAAACGCTATTATAAAACAAACATCCAACATAGCCACTATGGAATAACATAGTGTCAAGAATTACTGTATTCACAATCTGGTTCCCGACATTGAACCACGCGGCGACATCATCCCACCACCCGCTCTCCCCTTCTTCCCATCCACCGCCATCTTACACATAACCTGATGCCCATCAATACTCTTAACCGAATCAACCACAGCCCTCCTGGCCCCCTCCTCACTCTTATAAACAAAAAACGCAAACCCTTTAGCCCTCCCAGCAGTCTGATTATCCGAAAAACCAACGGCCCTCTCTCAATTCCCCAACGCGGCCAAAACTCAACAAACTCTCACTCCCAACTTCCCAAGGCAATTCCCTACATAAACCTTGTCTACCATCCCACATTACTCGCCGTTACATCCTTAGCACGAACCGCCAATTGGGCAACAGTGATCCTACCATCAATTTTCTTACTAGGTTCAACCAAAGCCTTAACAGACCATCTATATATTTAAAAGTAACGAAACCGTACCCTTTCAATTATTCGTCGCCTTTCGACAATGACAAGGCCTTCTTTTCCACCTCCCGTATTGTTCAAAAACGATTTTAAGGTGGGCTTGTAGTGGTTTGTCCAACCAATGCCAGTATGAAAAGCTTGCGGTGAGATGGGTCGGTGTCTTCGATGATTAACGGCTTGATTAAAGCTGCCACGTTCATGGGTGATGAGGGTTTGTAGCTGATATGAGTGGTCTTTTGTGAGTTGGTCTAGAGGATTTTGGTGCGTCTTGTTGGGTGAGGGAAACGGTGTCGGTTAAGGTTTCGGTTTTGCGTTTTTTGGATTCGTTAATCATGTCCTCCATTGTTGTTTGTTTGTTGAAACCCTAGGAGATAGATGTTGTCTGTCGTCAAATCGTTTTCGAGGATTGTTATTTTTTTTGTTTGAATGAATGATATAAGATTTGGGTGGTGGGTTGAGTTTATATAGCTTTTTTGCATGTTGGTTGGCTTTTTGTTAATTATGTTTGGGCTATATTATGAGAAGTAAGTTTGGATTAGGCTATATTAATGGTTTCCAAAAGCCATATAAATAAATGAGCTTAGTCTCTCTTTCATTATTAATTATAAAAAAAATTAATACCATTTATTAGCAACACTTTACAACTTTTAACGCAAACTATTAAGATATAGATTAGAATCTCTTTCGTCATTAATGCAAAAAAATTAAATAATACAACTATTAAAACATATTGAATAACCTTTAATACAAACAATAATAAATATTATTACATTCTCTTATTAATGCCAAAAAATTAAATACAACATTTAAGTAAAAGCAATACAAGTTAGAAAAATAGGTTTACAACATTTTAATGCACAAATACATTAAAACACATAATTAATACTATTTTAAAAAACAACCACATTACTCAAAAGTTACAGATATTATTTTCACATTGTTAAGCTAAACAAGCTATACGAGTAAAACATAACTCAAACAGAACCAGTACATAAAACTTACTAAAAAACTTAATTGTACATTTTCCGATATGACGTTGATAAGAAAAACATAAATTAAAAATAATGTTCCCTGAAAATTATTGTTATAGGGTACCCGCCGCCGCACGCGCTGGGTACCCTGATAGTACGACTAGAAAGGACTCAAGGAGGGTGAGTATTATAGAACGCGATTGAAAAAAATTGTTTAGATTTGGATTCGAAACATTATTTCTTTTTATTTGTTTTGGTAATCGTGGTTTTATGAATACTCTGTCTGGCTAATTCACGGGGTTTGAACCTAAAACCACACATACTCAAACCAAGTAAAGCTCTCCCTTTTCAAGAGGTTGGTGTGGTCACTTCAAGGTTGTTTGCACATTGAACTTGAGACCTCACATATTTTTAGAATGATAGGCACAATTCTTTTTCCACTAAGCCCAATTCTTTTTCCACTAAGCCACCCTTGAGTGGTTAAATAATTATATTTTTTTGAAAAACTCTGACCGAACATATTTCGATTTACCCTTTTGCTCATTTTTTATATCGTCGGTTCGGCCTAAGACCGACCCGGACCTGGGACGAACATTTCCGGTTCCGGTTTGGTCCAAGAGTATTGACCAAATCTTTTTCGATCGTCATAGAGATGTTTCGTATTTCGGTCTAGTTATTGGACGTGATCGGCCCTTCTAAAAAGCTATGATAACCTTCTTTGTGTGCGGTTAATTACACCCGCACTCCACGCATGAAAGGAAGAAATAAGCCAGATGTTTGGTGGTGCTGATCACTGAGGGTGGTGTGTGTTCGTGGAGAAGTGATATTGTAAGGTTTGTTTAGGTTAAGAAGTTATTTATTTGGTGTTTTATTTTGTGGTTTACCATTGCGGCTATTTTGTTGCATGGGTTTGTGATTGTTAAATGGTTAATGTGACGTTGACTTGGTGATGGATGTCATGACTATTTACTCTTATGTTTTTTAAATCATCTTGTTAACATCAAAGAGTAAAATAGTCATTGTACATGAACAAAATACCTACAAAAGTTAAAATCTAAAAGTTTTGTATTTTAATAGCAAAAGAAAGAAAAAAAGCTACACAAAACAATAAAAATGAGATGGAGGGTGATAGCTGTATGCTAAGCAAAAAACCTAATACAAGATCTTGTGGTGTGGATGATAACAGTAAGGTGAACTCAGTGGTAAAGCTTGGATCAACGATGTCTGAAGATAGTATAGATGTCCTACCTCAAGATGGAGCTGGAATAAGTTTGTACATAGCAAACTATGAACCTTCATCAGGTGGTTGCATTTTCCAGAAAGAAATTGGCAAGGGAGACTCTCAAATAAGGACGCTTCTATTTGATGAGAGTCAACTGGCATTTTTATATGGATTTCAGGCGAGAAAAATTATTCGTTAAGAAATCAGTTAGATCAAGTTAAACGCTTTTGTTAATAATGAAGCAAATTATGCAGCTCTAGTGTGCAATCGTTATGATCCCTCACAAGTTAAGATGAGTAAAAGCATGCAGTTTGTGATATGGAGATGATATGGTTGAAACATGAGGATGTCACACTCAGTGTATGGGGTAAAGTCACATCAATTTGTTAGTCCAAGGCAACTCCCCGTTCATTTTCTTCTGATTTTTGATCCATCTTTATGATGATTTTTTGGCTGCGTGAGTTAGGGATATGTTTGGAATTTTGGCTCATTCAGTGATAGAGATTCAGTCTTGTGAACTAGATACATGGACACATCAGAAGTCATCCCCCCACAGGGTTCATTGTGCATAATTTAGGAGGAAAGAGACCAACTGTGATCGACGATTAGTTCTTCTAACTATGCTCAACTGAATTCAATCCATCAGGGTTACTAGGAGGGGGGGGATTTATTTGAAAATCAGTAAAGCCAAAATCACCTACAAGGTAAAAGCTACAACTTTGTTTTTCCTCTATAATGATTGAGTATGATGTGGTTGTACTCTCCCTGCAGAATGGCGTAAATTCGGTTGAACAACATGTGTCAAAAAAAGTGGCAACTCTTTTGCTGGCTTTATCTTCCGCTGATCAACATTTGTTATCGAGTTTATTTGGTGTCTCACTTGCCTATTAGTTTATGAAACTTCAGTTGAAGGTCTGTTTTTTTTTCACGGGAGAGAACAATATCATCTCCAACTATTCTTCGAACCAAACCAAGACACGTGCTACCAGCCATTGCATCATTCCAAGCACCTTCCTCTTGATTTATTTTCATTCCTTTAGTAGATAGAGTGAGTTGCCATATTGTTTGTTTTTGTAGCTCTGCTGATATATGGAGTGTTGGATGTACTGTAATTGAGATGGCAACTGGAAAACCTCCATGGAGCCAACAATATCAGGAGGTAACATGTCTCCATCTCCGTAATGCAAGTGAGTGGCAGTTTTGATCATTACACTTTTGAATGGGTTGATTTTGGCCGTATTTAAATCTCAAACGCGTTAAAGATAAAAAGAGGGATGGGTCAAACGGGTTACATATTGCCAAAAGTCTAGTTTTACTGTACACAGCCTTTTAAATGGTCTTATTTATAGATTTAGATAATTGTTGATTTAATTTGTTTTTGTAATCATAATCACTACATTTTTATTTTCAAAGAAAAATCTTTAAAACATGGTAAAAAAAGTTACTAGCGCAGGTCAACCCAGCATGGACCTTTTTATTTGACTAAGAACTTTCCACCCAAACACGTTACCTCGTTCTCATTTTTGTTTACGAAAGATGCCAGCTGTCCGGCCACCTCTAATTTTGCTTGTTTCTCACACTCGGATGTTACTGATTTTGCTCTGTTAGTAGTAGGTCATAATCAGTCATGATTTCCCCCTTTTTCTTTTATCTGTAGCACATGGGTACTAAATCATGATTGTTTTGTTCAAGTTGCCGCTCTCTTCTATATAGGAACAACAAAAGCTCATCCCCTTATACAGACCATCTTCCAATGTAATCTGTGATTCAAATCAGATTCATACGGAAACTAGCTGTAAAACACGGTTTTTTTTTGTTAGAAAAGGAAAGTTGCATTCTACTTCTCGGTGATGGATACTTATAATTGTGGATTAAGTCCTTTACGTTCAGACAAGAACAAGAAACCTAAGAAAAATACTTAGATGTAGCACAACTACCAATACGTATAATCCGGGTAGAGAAAGACACATTTATTCTGGTTGATGATGTATTAGCATTGCTTCAGAGGGCAGCCGTGGAACCGTTGCCTCCCAAGGGTGATAAAGGTTCTCAAATCCACACCATGGTGAGTATGATTGTGTGACTTCTATCCCTTGCATTCCTATGTGAAATTACGTATAGTACCAACATTCGTTGTGTTGCTGTTTCCTTTAACTGGTTAAAAATCTTATTCTGCCCCCCCATAAACGATAACACCTGATCAACGATATTTGTGCATATAAAGAAGTTTAATTCTTTATATGTCTTTATCACCATCATTAAAGCAATAAAAACACCTACTTTATATAACATGCATGCAAATGTTCCATGTGTTAATACAATCCTACCATCATAATATATGTTTGTATAACTTGTAGTACGACGTAACATGAACCTAAAACTTTACTTCAGTGGTCAAAGTATGTGTTATTTAAAAGCATCTGAATATGATCCGAACCTGTTCTACCATTCTCGACTGTTATGGTTTCTGATGATTATTGGAAGTAATCAGAAATACATATTTAGCAATATATACCTTTATTAGTAGAACTAAGATTCCATAGACATCTAGATAGTTTAGTTTATGAGCAAATATTGTACTTGAACTGAATTCATAGAGTTGAGATTTTGTTTAGACAATTACTTTGATGATTACGAGTTAGATTTTGGATATGACTGGAAATGGTGGGGTTACTGTTGGATGCAGGGTGATGGATATCAGAAAGATGCAGGACTTGAGAAAGCTGTATGTCAGGCTAAGTAGTCCATCCGCATGGGATTCATCAGTATTTTCACATAAAGGTATTATTATGTGTTGACAGCTCCTTAATTTGAGATAAGTCTTGTGGAAATCTAATGCTGGAAAGTGGGTGGGAATTTTCTGTCAAAAGTTGGGGACTGACTTGGTCTGGAGGTTTGGCCCAAAGTTTCGTGGTACAAAATGGTGTGGTTTTAGTCAGAATTTAAATTTTCCCCCCCCCTTGTCATGCTTTCATTTCATGGCTAGCCATAAATAGAACTTTTTTAAATCAGGGCAAGGTTGCTAGATGGCAAAAAATATAGATGATTGAAGTGCTCATTGTGTAACTTAGTGCAAGATAATCATAGTCATTTGTTCTTTAATTGTGAGTTCTCTGCTAAGGTTTGGAATCATTTTAAGGATCAAATGAGGCTTGACTATGTCCTTGATGATCTATATCAAATCATTAGTTACATTGTAGCTAGGCCTATTAATAGATCAATTTGGAATATTATTCATAGGCTTGTGATTGGTGCGGTCGTCTACTTTTTATGGCAAGAGCAAAAGCCCGACATATGATTTAAAATTGGTATGGTGAATCCACATTATAACATACCTTATTTAGGTAATAAACAATGATATTACAAACTGTACTGAGCATGAAGTTGCACATAAGGCTAGCGATAGTACATTAAAAGCAAAAGGCTCCAGACATTATGATTTATAGGCATTAACCAAATACACGCAGGAGAGTTACGACTGGGGGTTGGGTTGCTGCACAGTTTGCAACGCAAACAAAAGGACTATCCAAAATACCGTCTATATGAAAATTTGAGTAGTTGACACTTAACTCTCGCTAAGACCTTATCATACCGTCCTATACTATTGGTCTATATTGTGTTAATGTCATGATGAGCATATATTGAAACGATCGGAATATAATTAAAAGGTCAAATGATTCCACATTTGCTTTTGAGAAGAAGTGTGTGAGTGTCTTAATAAAAGTCAAATGATTCATGCACATTGGTTTCAATTCAACCAGCAACCTCATCTGATAACCATAATGCAGCTTTTCACTTCATAGATGCCATAACGTGTGAAGGTTACTTTTATATACAATATATATTATAGAGTAAATTGCAAAAATCATCCCTGTGGTTTGTAGTTTGTGGCACTAATCATCACTAGCCGATACTACTGGCACTAATCATCCCTAAGTTGTGAAACGTTCGGCAAAATTCATCCCTAGAGGGATGATTTTTGTAAAACCTTTTGTTAAACTTTTTGCAAAAATCATCCCCAATAAGGATGATTTTTGCAGGACATTTGACACTCAGGGATGCATAGTGCCAATACTATCGGCTAGGGATGATTAGTGCCACAAACTACAAACCACAGGGATGATTTTTGCAGTTTACTCTATATTATATTATATGAGGAATTCTGAAACAATGTATGGAAGTGTAGTCATGGCATATGAGGTCAGAAAGAGTGGTTTTGCCTGTTGGATTGAGCATTCAGTTCAGATTACTTCAAATCTTACCACCCTTAATACTAACTTGAAACATATATAATCAAGTGACCATCACTGATGTTTAAATTAAGTTTTTGTTTGAATGTATAGGAGATGAAACGAAACATCATACTCTGGCAAGTACTTGAAACCTGACCATGAACTTGTAGAATAACAGACGTTACTTGAGATATTGAAGCTTACTTGAAGCTTAACTGACACAGAGTTGCATTCAAATGTGAGTCCATCTTTGTGTTTGATAATCGACATGCAAATATAAAAAATTAAAAACTGTTAAGGGAACTCCATATTCAATGTCACATACTACAACAAAATGAGGTGTTGGGGTCGGCCAAAAATTAGGGTCGACAATGTCGACCCTAATATTGGCATGGGACCCACTTTTTTCAACCAAGTGTGGCTAGTCAACAAATCAGTTTTGGGTCGACATTTAGGGTCGACAATGTCGACCCAAAACCTTAAGAAAATGTCGACCCTAAATTGGCGCCAAAATTTTCATGATCCCGCCATATCGAAAAAAAAATATTATAACTAAAACAAGTTTGGGTCGACAATGTCGACCCAAAATATAAAAATGTTTAAACATATATAAAATGCATTTAAAAATTATATATAAATATTTAAAACAATTAAAAATTATATATAAAAAGTTATATATTTTATAAAAAAGTTTTATATATTTTATAAAAAATCATTTTATA
>BQNB010056287.1:12579-38727 GCA_026074375.1 Tanacetum coccineum | reverse complement strand
ATGCATCGTTATAAGATAAACGGGCATGTAAACGAGTATGTATTCAAGTTTGTAAACGAGTACAAATAAGTAAACAAGTATGTAACGATCATGTACTCTCCCTCAAAACAGTTGAAAACAAGTAAAACGGGGGCTATGAGACTCACCTTGAGTTAATGAATATCAAGTATATCACAGATAATGCGTCACGGTAATGATCGAGTGCAACCTAATCCAATATAGGTCGTATAAGCACTAAGCACTTTGATTAACTAATACCATATACAATTATATATAGTTACATCACCATCTAATTGTTTTAGTGAAATCGCATTTATAAAGTAAAAACGTTTGTAAATGCCTTGTTAGTAAAAATGACGTAACTTTCGCGTTTTAAGCCTGATTTTTACGTTTCTTATGCCCACGCTTTCGTATTAAGACGAGCTATCGAAATATAATATTTTCATATTTTTGACCTACTGGTGAACAGTACTTTTTACTGTTCACACCAGTTTATAAAATTATTTTTATAGTTTTAGTTATCGTAAAACTCATAAATGTCGTATTTTATTCGTTATAGCTCCGTTTTTAGCGATTCTTTTGAGCACGTCTTCGTTTTTAAAAGTCCTATCATATTAATGATGTTTTCAAAATGTATAAACCTGAGATGAACAATAACTTTTATAAAATTAGTTTTAAAAAAGTATTTATTAACGTAAACTACGTATTGTTTTCGTTATTAATCCGTTTTTCGTGTTTCTTACCTTTTTAGAATCGTCATGAGACGTACTATTTAAGAAGAATATAAAATAAATACTTTTATTTTCTAACCAAAACAGAAGGTTTTGATGTTTGTGTTAAAAACATGTTTTAAACTTGATTTTGTACTTTTAAGTTTAACCATCTTGCTACAAGTCCATTACAACATCCATTATACTATGTATTACCTTCCTAGGGCCCTTAAGTCCATCATTGTCCAAGAAATATCCAAGGATTACAAGATCCAAATGTGTACATACTTATTTATCCATGAACTTTCATAAGCAACTTTTTATACTTTTACCTATATATGCCTTACATAACTTAACCATCACTCATATAGTGTATATACTTGCTTATTATCATGATCCATGACATCCATATATCATATAACAAAGTTTACCAAAATCATAAACAAGTGTAGAAATCCATATTTACAAGTAAATAAGTTCCTAGATGGTGATTAACTACATAGCCATTATATACACATAAAATCATGAATGAAAAGAGATTAAGGTTTTTAGGTAACCTTAATATGAAGTGTGGTGATGAAAAATGTAATCTAAACCCTTGTTTAGAAACCAAACCATAACTTGCAAGACTTGAAAACCCTAATATCAGCCAAAACCCTAATCTTGCTTTATCCTTGATTAACCTTTGTAAATGCCTAAACCAATCCTTCTAACCACCTTGGGACATCTTAGATATCATGTAGGAAAGTGTGTAAATATTGTAAGTAAAATTTTGTATGGATTTGGTGTGAGTTTGGTTTGAGCCGTGGGTTGTGAGGGACAAAGGAGAGAGTTTTTGTGTTTTTCACCTTAAGAAAATGAGTATGTATGTGTGTTCTATACTAGTGTAAGACTTATATAACCATAGGACTAGTCAAAGATGCATGTAAGAAGTCTTGGGACAATGGGAGTAAAACATGGAAGTCTTGGTAAAAAACAATGGGAGGTCTGGCTAGGTTTAATGACAAGTGATGTACAAAAGACCAAGTTGAGATTTTTGTGATATTTCTTGATGTGTATACACCAAATCCGGTTTATGCGTGTATATATGTAAGATATTTTGTTATTTTTAGGTTATGGGTATAAATGTGGGTATTTGTTGAAGTGTAGAAAAATTTTGGTGGTTTCGGGTATGCCTAAAGGTATTTTATCGCGAAACGTAACCAATTTACGTAACCAATAAAAATAAAAATAAACAAAGTTAATAATTATCCTCAAAATAATTACTTAACACTTGCTTGATGTAAACATTTAATTGTTAGATGCCCGTTTACATTGATTGATAATTTTTAGCTTACGCGATTTAACTTAACGTTTACGATTAAAAGCAAACGTGTACAATACTAAAAATACATAGTGGATTTATTGATGACGTTAGTGACCCTAAAAAACAGGGTGTTATAGTCTCCCCCCGTTAAGTGAGCCTTGTCCTCAAGGCTTAAGACGCGGCACTTGACGACGGTGCGGTCTTTATGAAGAGGTGTGGATATTTCTTTCGGAATTGATCCTTGCGTTCCTATGTAAACTTAGGGCCTCGCCCAGAGTTCCCTCGAACTTTGAGAATTTAGATACGACTTTGTTTCAACCGTTTGACTTTTCGATCTATGATTTCTGCGGGTTCCTTGATAAAATGAAGCTTGTTCTCAATATGGAATCCATTAAACAAAGGTGAAGTCCACACCAACGAACTTCAAATTAATGGTTCGTTCGGGCATATAAACACTTGTTTCAAGAGTTGGATACAAGAAACATATTGTTGTACCCTTGCTCAGGCCTTGCGGAAAGACTTAAGCTTGTATCAATAGATCCAAAAACCTTTTCCACCACCTTGAAGTGGTCCACCAGGGCCAGACGTGGACGGTAGGGTTCATTTCCCCCCGTTTGACAAAATATACGACCCCTTTCCATGGCAAAACTTTGAGCATACTTTATATCCCCAACCGTGAAATTCTATCGGTTTAGCTCTTTAAAAATCCGCGTAACAACGTCCTTTTTGTCGACCGCGAGCTCGGAGGTCTGTCTGATGCCTTCGTCTCTTTTTGGTCTAGGGCTTATCATATATCTTATTAACATCGGGTTTCCAGATACTTTTCCGATTATAACTGTATTGTTTCACTCTTTTGTTCTTTATTTATTCATTGTGCTCCTCTATTTCTGCTTGCCTTATTATATTTCTACCATGATGACCCTAGATCTTGTGTGTGATCTTATGGCAAAAATCTTCTATCTGATCCTACTTCTATAATAATTCACACGTTGAAACGGAGATCTTCTGATCCAATAAACCAAACTTATACTTAAAACATCTCCAAAAAAACCTACGGCCAACAAATAATAGACAAACATGTAGTGAACATAGACTGAACACTTTGCGAATACTACGCGACAGCATAGTAGAAAAGCTACTTGTCCTTTTAAGTAACTAAAAATCTCATGAGGGTATCAAAGGCTAGCATGAAGCGAGCGAGTAATAGCTATTGTTATATGAGAACTCGACTAATGGCAAATGGTTAACCCATCCCTTTCCAAAGTCGATTATACAAGCATGCAACATATCCTCGAGAGTTTGAATAGCCTCTCGGCTTGACCATCGTTACTTTGTTCGAGTTGAGAGATGATAGTATATCTGAACAGAATCTACTTCATTATACACAAGACTAGTAACGTCAAAGCAGTTCTGAAGTGAACCTACAAAAAGTTTGTTAGCACAAACTGCAATTTAGTTGCGTAATCAGTTAAACAAAGAGGAAGATATACGACAACAAACAACTAACCTATGCGAGGGAGCTTCGGTCTTTAATTAGTTAATGTTGTAATAGTATATTATCGGGAATCGGGCTCGATAGTCAAACTAATATTGTATATGTTTCGAGTTTAATCCCAAGCAAACCCCGAGCCCGAGTCCTAGTTATATACCCTACGCGTCACATTAAATGTGTAGGGGTATATATATAGATATTTTTCACTTGGAAAAATATCTGTCTCCATGCTCTCAGTAGTAGTTTCTAAATAAGACCATTTTTCTTTTTCTCTCATCTCTCTCTCTTCTTTCTCTCTCTAAACAATTATCTTATTTCTAGTTTTCTTGGTTCGATTCGTGGTTTGCAATACGAAGTGAAAGTGTAGATCGGGTTCCAACAATTGGTATCAATCGCCACAGGTGGGTTTAGTGATTTTGTGGTTCTTTTTTTTGTGAGCTTATTCGGCTTATTTTTTTTCTCTATTTTTTTTGGTTGGTCTGGGTTCTCTATAACTTATATCTAAAGCGATCTCTTTGGAGAGAAACATGTTAGAAAAATTACACATGCATAATGAGGAGAGTTTTTTTAGAATAGATTAAAGAGTGGGTAATAGTTGAGAATCTTGCTCAAAGACAGTAGACAATACGTTTTATTCAATAATTTTGGGCTATTTCTCATTGTCACTGTAAATTAAAAAACATTATTTCTTTCAAACCAATATGGGTGCATTTTAGTTTTCAACAAATAGGGTGTTTTGGTAGTTTCTATGAGTTTTTGTGAGGATAACTTTTTTTTGCTTTCTTTCCATTTCATTAAGCTTATTCTAACAAAGCTTATTTGTTGTTTTTCTTCTGTTTCGATAAGCTATTTTTGATTTGTTATCAATGGTTCACACGGCTTAATAACAATATAGACCAACTGAGACATGTTCAAGAGTTTTATTGTTTTGCGTGAACCGAACTGTAAACACCGCTGAGAACCGATCTAGGTGGGTTTTCTGTCTGTGTGTGTGGTAGTTAAGGAGAGCCACTAGTTTCTCATCATCAACGATCAAGTAAAATTTTTCCACAAGATCCGAACGAAGTGACACCCTTGATCATCGAACGAGTGGAACACGAGCAGCGAACAACCGAAACAGTGCACTTTGTAGAGTCCGAACTGTTAACTAGAAGACCCGTTCAAGGTAGAGCCTAACTACAACACCAGTTGAGAAACGAGATGAGTTAACAGTTTCAAAATATCACCGAACGAGATAACATTTACCAACGCAGTAAATAAACACGAATCTAGATACATACTTAATCAAAGAGCCGACGGGGTTGAATTCTCTCTCAATAGACAAGAACAGAAAAGATAAAGAAATTTCTTGTCACCGAACGTGTACCCTGTCTACTAGGAGCCAAACGTGTCCACCCCCCCCACCCAACCCAACAGCCAACACCCCCACCAACAACCTTGTGACAACCGAACGAACTCGAAATCTCAAGGAACCGATCGAGTATACTCTAATTAGCACCGAACCAGTGACCTTCTAGCTTGAACCGAACTAGATCAACCACGAGAACAAAAACTTACACGTTTTAACTAATTTTTAGTTTTTCGGTTTCGTGTGACGGTAAACTACGGGACTTGAAACCTTTACCATTGAGATCGTGACATCATTTCGATCAACGTGGTATATTCGGATTTCACCGACGATAACCAAACAAGTTTAAATGATCAAATATACAATCGTGTTCTTTTATCTTATTTATAAACGAAGGTGATAAGAAAAAATGGAGGGAATTCATTTCTTAATTAACAAGGAATTAATTAGAAAACTTTCCAATAGACCCGTACTATCTGCAGTCCCGTGGACTTTAATTCAAATTCACCCTTCATCCTTTGTTTTTTTAACCTCTTTGTTAAAACAACCTTACACCGTTTGTCCTTATTTGAGTTTTAATCAACCGTTAATCATTTCAAGCTCAAAATTTGTGCACCGTTCATCGTTTTAGCTCAACAAATCGTTAACGAAAGTTCAAGTTCTTCAACAACAACAACGATTTCAACATCAATTAATTTTTGTTTTACGGTTTCTTCTTGATTTTGTAAAATCCCGCGAAAGATACGATTCTTTTCTCGGTTTTAATCAATCCCGTGAACGTTAATTGATTTCAATCCACAACAACAATCACATCCACTTAAGATCCAACAAAATCTTTCACACTTCATAATTCACGATAAAATGGGAACAAAGGTTACTTCATCTTCGGGTTCAGTTTTAGAGGAACCAGAGATACAGAAACTGCAGATGCAAGCAAAGATTTTCAAAGAAAACTCCTTGAACAAATTAAATGCACTTAAATCAACCACTCAACTTCTCGAAAGACAGACTTTCTCTGGTTGTATATTGTATCAACAAGCTTTTGCACAACTCTTTGGTGATAGTGTCAGAACCTTCAAGTTTCAGTTATCTCAACACATGAATAACTTAGAAACACTTCTCAATGCAGAAACACTTCACGAGATGGATTCCAAATCCGCTCTAAGTGTGATCAAAGTACAGTTTGAAAGGTTCATTAACTCTGACTTGTTAAAGCCTCTCGATATTTATTCAAGATCTTTTTCATCAGATCGAGAAGTAAGAGAAAACTTCAGAGATTACACTACAATGACAGCTGAAACATTCAAGGAAACAATCATCCAGAACATGAACTCCATTGAGCAATGTATAATAGAAAGATCAAGTCATGAGCAAGAGCTTAAGTACGTGAAAAAGGTTGAGTGAAAAACAGTTGCAGATTCAACAGTGCAAGGTTCAAGAGGTTCAATCATCGGTTACAAGTTCAGGAGATGAAACAAGCAGTGGGATTGTATCAGATGAAGAGATTGATAAGCAGGAATTAGAAGCACATTACAGTTTCATGGCAAAGATTCAGGAAGGACTTACGTTCAGAAATCAAGTTCTACTGATACACATTGGTAACAGGGTACAAAACAATGAAAAAAAATGTGTTTCGACCATAAAATACACATTCTGCTGAGAACATGCAGCAAAATATGCCAATGAGCGTGCTGCGCTGCCTAATATAATTGCAAATTAACTCTTTGATACGGAGGTAAAACAAAACGATTTTTAAAGCAATTAAAGAAGAGCAAACGCACCAATGACTCAAGAATTGAAAAGTCAAAAACTAACCTTGATGAAACCATAGTGCTCTAAGGGAGTGCAATTAGCATCGGGATAGTTGTCGATTCACTTCAGACAAACAACTAAGCTTGAGAAGTATACGCCCTTAAGACTGAACAGTGATTATAAAAATACTTCAAACAAAGTTAAATGAAACTCTAAGACTATTAGCTCTTAAAGACATTGACATACAAGAGGGTTTAAAAACTAAAACCTATGAAATTCAGTTGTACAATCAAAACACGATATCTAGTAAAAAAGAGTCTGTTAACTAGGTCACAAATTTGAAGTCAACTCAAAGAGAAAAGTAAGTTATTTCGGAGTTTAAGGTTAGCAAGTAAAAAACATTGACACGGATGATTAAAAGGACAAACAAATAAAGTTTTTAAATGAATTCTTTATAAACGCAATCAGTGGCAATCAGACCATTCACATGTTAGCACCCAAATGCGCAACGTAATAATTTGTAGATCAACCTTTGCTAATCCAAAGTACCTAAGATATAGCTCAATCTGAAAAGCCTCGTTTGTATTAGAATACCATATTAAACTTTCTGATCCTAGCAAACATATTTTTGCCCCAATGGAGAAGAGCCAGTGACTCTTGAAAAGCAGAGTAGATCAAAAATTGATAAAAACAAAGTGAAACCATTGATTACACATATCAAAACAGCTTATGAAACTTTCAAACCACCATCAAAACCTATCTGATCAGTTGGAACGCGCTAAAGAGAGTTAGAAAGACAATGTGGATAAAAACATTTAACAGAACAAACCAAACATTGCTAAAATCGTGTATCTTTCTACTCCTCCTCTAAATCCATTAGTAAAAAGTAATTCAAGTTTTATAACGAAATGACAAACAACATCAATCATTTTTAGAAAAATTGTGAACTAACTTGGTCTAATAATCATACTAATAGTGGCTTTTTTCTAACCCAACTTGCTAAAGTATGGAATGTTTTCTAATCAAAACCTTATTAATGCCTCTTTCAGACAAAACTATACTGGACAGTCATTGTTTTGTTCATGAACTAAAAACAGAAATGCATGACGATTTGGAGTACGTTAAATCCCTTGAAAAAGAGGTTGACGAACTTGAATCTGAAAAGGCTGATTTTTCAAACATTTATGATCTACTTCTCGAAGAGTGTGTGTCTAAAGATGTTATATGTTCATATTTGCATTCTATGTCTGATTTAAATGCTCATACTGGATTACAATGCTTATATCTTCACAAGGTCAAAGAATGTGAATGTCTTGCACAAAAGCTTTCGAAACAAACTGAATCTGTTAACAAAGAAGTTCATAATAATTTGTTAAAAAGTTTTTCTAAACTTGAAAAACACTCAATTTCTCTTGAACTTGATTTACAACAATGTAAAAAACAAATGAAAAACAACTCGGTTTGCAAAGAAAATGGATCTAATGTATTTCGAAAAGAACGTGAACAATATCATGAAATACAAGATTTGAAAGCTCAAATGCAAGACAAGAACATGGTGATAAATGAGTTAAAGAAACTCATTCTAGTAACAAAAGGAAAGTCTGTGGAAACTCAGTTTGATAAACCATCTGTTGTTCGATAACCAAATGCTCAACGGATTCCAAAACCATCAGTTTTAGGAAAACCGACTCCTTTTTCAAATTCTCCTAAAATGAGAAGTTTTCAAATGAATCAGTCGGTTAATAAAACTAATGTGTCGGATGGTTTGTTTAAACCAGTCACTCAACAGAATTTGCCTTAGAATATAAACCAAGTGGTTCGAAACACAAATGTGCTTAAACTAGGAATCTATAGAATTGCCTCCACCACAACACAAACTAGAACACCAAAGTTGCCTCGTGCTTCTAGGAATACTCATCCTTACATGTCTAAATCTTTAGGAGTAATTCACACTACTAGTGTTAGCAGACCACAGCTTAAGTGCTATCAAGTTAAAGATAAGGTCGTGCCAACCAATAGTCAAGTGAAGTTTCAAAAGAAGGAAGTAGAAGACTGTTAGGATTTATGTTTTAGTAAGTTAGTACCGACAGTACAAATAGTTAGTAGTGTTAGTTATAGTTAGTACCGACAGTACAAAATGTAAGTACTGATCGATTAGTTAGTACCGTTAGTTAGAAAATAGTTAGTACCATTTATGAGATGAA
Organism: Tanacetum coccineum; assembly: GCA_026074375.1. Lineage (NCBI taxonomy): Eukaryota > Viridiplantae > Streptophyta > Magnoliopsida > Asterales > Asteraceae > Tanacetum > Tanacetum coccineum. Next base: position 29,915 of record BQNB010056287.1, on the reverse strand, counting down.
CATGAGATATCTTAGGAAAAGATAAGTATGCGTTTTGTAAGCCTGTTCTGTTAGGGTTTATCCTGCGTTTTGTAAGCCTGTTCTGTTAGGGTTTATCCTTAGTTTATAAAAGGATCCCCTTGGGCATAGTTAGACATACGTCCTCAAGATATCTCATAGCAATATCATATCTAAAATAGTTAGTAATCTGTAATTGTTAAAAGTAGATTAATAGAAGTTGTTATTTAGTTATACATTGTTTTTCTTAGTACTTGTGTTGAGATTCCGCATCAACATATAGTATTCATAATCAGTGTTTCTACATAGTCAATTGTATTTATACAGTTTGGCTATCATCCTTCATAGGCTACAAAGATCTATTCATTTAGGGACTCACAAGTGGTATCAGAGCCTTTGAGAAACTCTGAATAAGAAAAACAATCAAATCAAACTCTCATATTCCAAAACTAAACTCTCATATTCCAAAACTAAAAATGATGCCATCAACATCACAAGAAGAAATTCCACCACCACCACCACCTCCACCATCATCACAAACACCAACCCAACAAACTCCTCATACAGTCTCAACCATCAAGCTGCCTATTCTTAAAAGGGGAGAATATGATATCTGGGCTATGAAGATGGAGAACTATTTGGCCCATACAGATTATCCAATTTGGGAGGTTATACAAAATGGGAATGGTCCTGTTTCAATCACTACAGATACATCAGGACAAATTAAGGTTTTGCCTCCTAGAACTGCTGAAGAGATTGTAGCCAAAGAAAGAGAGAAGAAAAGCAGGACCCACCTGCTATAGGCCCTACCAGAAGATCATCTTGCTAAGTTCCATAAGATGACAGATGCAAAAGAAATGTAAGGATGCATCAAAACTAGGTTTGGTGGAAATGAAACGAAACCAAGAAGAATGCCAAAAGTATATCTTGAAGCAACAATATAAAGGATTCTCTGTATCCAACACAGAATGGCTTCACAAGGTTATGACAGTTCCAAGACTTCATAAGTCACTAGAGATTCATGGAGCAGGTGTATCTACTGAGGATGCTAATCAAAAATTCCTAAGATCTCTACCTTTCTGCCTAGTCACAAGTCTCCCTAATAATGAGAACCAAAACCATGGTTGAACGACTCTTAGTTTTGCTGATCTGTACAATAATCTAAGAGTCTTTGAGAATGATGTAAAAGGCTCTACTGCATCATCTTCTAGCTCGCAAAATGTAGCATTTATCTCTCAGAACACCAGCAGTACTAATGATGTTAGTATCGCTTATAGTGTTTCTAATACTTCTGGTCAAAATCCATAGTATAAACAAACATCATCATACTCTTTGCTTGCTAATCAATCAAGTTGTCCTCAACTGGATCATGAGGACTTAGAACAGCTTGATGAATATGACCTTGAAGAAATGGACTTGAAGTGGCAAGTGGCCATGATCTCAATGAGAATGAAAAAGTTTTACAAAAAGACTGGTAGAAAGCTACAGTTTGATGCAAAAGAACCAGTTGGCTTTGATAAAACCAAAGTGGAATGCTACAATTGCCACAAGACAGGGCATTTTGCTAGAGAGTGTAGAATCAAGGGAAATCAAGATAATAGGAGGAGGGATGCATGGAACTCTGGAACAAAGGATGGGAGCAGAACTAGAAAGAAGGAGGACTCTAAAGCATTGGTGACAATTGATGGAGAAGGTGTTGATTGGACAAATCATTCAGAAGAAGATGAAGATTATGCTTTGATGGCTTGCAACAGCTCAGAATCAGACACAGAGGTAACTTCTTGTTCAACTAAGTGTAAAGAGTCTTATGCTAACCTTAAAAAACTGTATGATGCTCAGAGAGAACAACTTAGTGATGCAAGCATAGAAATAAAAGCATATTCTCAAGGTCTTAAGAAAGTTGAAGCACAGTTAGTTGCTCATCAACAAGGTCAACTTTGGTATGAACAAAAGATAAAATTTATGAAGATAGATTTAGATGATAAAACAGATGTTCTAACATACCATAAGAAATTGCTAGCAGAAGCTCAAAAAGAAAAAGAAGATTTAAAGGCTAAAGTAGAAAAATGGCATAACTCTTCTAAGAATCTTAGTAAACTGCTTAATACCCAAATGAGTGCTAATGATAAGTTTGGGCTTGGGTATGGGGATCACAGATATGATGGTATTTTGAGCTATGAAAATGAAGTTTTACAAAGTGTTTTTATGAATAAAGAAAGTGATTTAGAAAAACAACCTTTGTATGATAGTTTTGTTACAGCAGGTGGAATGCATGCTGTACCCCCACCCATGACAGGGAATTATATGCCCTCTGGACCTGATATTGAAGTAGATTACTCACAATTTACATATGGTCCAAAACAGACTCAACCTAGTGAATCTGAATCCCAATCAAGTGAATTTGATACCTGTGAATCTAACATTAGTACAGAACCCTCTGAATTAGTGTCTGAACCAGTTGTCAATGAATCTAATGTAGAATGTCAACCTAAGGTTTGGTCTGATGCTCCTATCATTGAGGAGTATGAATCAGATAGTGAAGATGAGTATGTGTCTATACCAACAAAAGAACATGAAACACCTAGTTTTGCTAACCAGCAAGTAAAAACTCCTAGGGAAAATGTTAAGAATCAGTCCACACATAGTCAAAAACCTAAAGTTGACAAGAAAGAGTTGGGGTATGGGTTTACTGTAAGAGCATGTTTTGTATGTGGAAGTCTTAATCATTTAATCAGAGATTGTGATTTCCATGAGAAGAGGATGGCCAGAAAAGCTGAGTTAAACAATAAGTTGAGTAGGAACTCTGGTCAAAGGGAGATAAGGCCAATTTGGAACAATGTGCAAAGAGTAAATAAACAAAACCAATTTGTTCCTGCAGCAGTACTAACTAGAACTGGCAAAATTCCAGTTAATACTGCTAGAGCTAGCAGTACTAAAAATGTTAGTACTGCTAGGCCAAGTTTTAACAGACAGACAGTACTAACTAGTACTGCTATGAAAGTTAATACAGTTAAGCCCATTGTGAATAGAGTAAGACCAGCAAATGTTTTTCACAAAACTCATTCACCATCTTCTAGGCCTTTCAAAAGGACAACAGTACTTAGAACAGATTTTTCAAAACAAAAAGTTAATACTGCTAAGGTAAATGCAGTTAGTACTGTTGGGGGAAAAAGGGAAACTGCTGTTAAGCCCTCAGCAGGTTGTAATTGGAGACAACAAAGATACAACTGGCACAACGTCTCCAAATACAATGGTGGATCCAGTCTTAGAAATTGTTACACTTTCAAAGATCCACTAGGCAGACTCAAGCCCAAACAGGCTTGGGTCCCTAAGAGAAACTAATCTCTTTTATTTAATGTGCAGGATTATCCACATAGAGCTTTAAAGAATAAAGGAATTGTTGATAGTGGATGCTCCAGGCACATGACTGGAAACAAGGCTTATCTTGCTGAATTCCAAGACTTTAATGGTGGCCCTGTTGCTTTTGGAGGTAGTAAAGGTTACATCACTGGTAAAGGTAAAATAAAAACTGGAAAGTTAGATTTTGAGGATGTGTGCTTTGTGAAAGAACTTCAGCATTTCAATCTCTTCTCTGTGTCACAAATATGTGACAAAAAGAACAAGGTTCTGTTTATTGACTCTGAATGTCTTGTTTTGTCTCATGAGTTTAAGTTACTTGATGAGAATCAAGTATTACTTAAAATCCCCAGACAAAACAATATGTACAGTTTCAATTTAGAGAACATTGCTCCTTTAGGAGGATTAGCTTGTTTAATTGCAAAGGCCACTATTGATGAATCTAACAAATGGCATAGGAGGTTGGGTCATGTTAACTTTAAAAACTTAAACAAACTTGTGAAGGGAAACTTTGTAAGAGGTTTACCTTCAAAGATTTTTCAAAATAACCACACTTGTGTTGCTTGTCAAAAAGGAAAGCAACACAAGGCCTCCTGTAAGGCCAAATCAGTAAGCTCTATTAGCCACTCCTTATAACTTCTTCATATGGATTTGTTTGGACCTACATCTGTAAGGAGCTTAAACCATAAGACTTATTGCCTGGTTATCACTGATGATTTTAGCAGGTTTAGTTGGGTGTTTTTCTTAAGAACTAAGGATGAAACTAGTGGAATCCTTAAGGACTTTATAAGACAAATTAAGAACCAATTAAATCAAAAAGTTAAAACTATTAGATGTGATAATGGTACAAAATTTAAGAACAAAGATGTTATTGAATTATGTGGGTCAAAAGGGATCAAGAGGGAATATAGTAATGCCAGAACTCCACAACAAAATGGAGTTGCTGAAAGAAAGAACAGGACCCTTATTGAGGCTGCTAGGACCATGCTTGCAGATTCATTTTTACCTAACACTTTTTGGGCTGAAGCAGTTAGTACTGCTTGTTATGTTCTAAATAGGGTATTAGTGACCAAGCCTCATAATAAGACACCTTATGAACTTTTAACTGGTAAACTACCAATTATAAGTTATATAAGACCTTTTGGGTGCCATGTGACCATCTTGAATACCATTGACCACCTGGGCAAGTTTGCTGGAAAATCAGATGAGGGGTTTTTAGTTGGGTATTCTCTACAAAGCAAGGCTTTTAGAGTATACAATTTAGAAACCAAAAGAGTTGAAGAAAATCTGCACATCACCTTTTTAGAGAACAAACCAAATGTTGCAGGGAAAGGACCAACTTGGCTTTTTGATCTTGATTATTTGACTGATTCTATGAATTATCATCCTGTTAGATCAGAGAATCAAGCTAACATCCATGCAGGTCAACAAGAAGCTAATCACAATGCAGGTACAGAAGACACTATTGATGCAGGGGATTCTGAAATAGAGAATGAATCTGCTCAAGACTGTTTTGTACTGCCAATATGCTCTTCTAATTCTTCAACAATCTCTCCTAATTTAAGGACAGATGAAAAGAGAGAATTTCCAAGAGAGGAAGAACAAGTCTTTTTAGATGCACTTGAAAGACTTAAGAGGTAAGAAAAGGAGGCTAATGAGGATGCTAAAGCTCTAAGGAAGGAGTTTGCACAAGAAACTAAGAACATGATTATACAAGCAGGAGCTGCTAAGGCTAGCAGTACTAACATTTTTAGTACTGTTAGCACACCAGCTAAAGCTAGCAGTACTAACCTAGTTAATACTGTTAGCACACCAGTCAGTACTGCCAGTCCTCATGAGGGACTAACTCTTTCTGATCCAACAAATCCTGAACAAGATGATTTAGAAATACCTCCACTTAAGGATATTTATCAAAATTCTAATAATGGTATCTTTACTAATTCATCTTATGACAGTGAGGGTGTAGTGGCTGACTTCACAAACTTGGAAACTGTTGTGAATGTTAGTCCTATTCCCCCATTAAGGATTCACTCTTCTCATCCTTCAGCACTTATTCTAGGAGATCCAACCTCAGTAGTTCAAACAAGAAGCAAAGTGAATAAAAGTTCTGGAGCCTATGCTTTTGTTAGCTATGTTCAATAATCAAGGAGAAATAATCATAGGACTTCCAGCATTGTTATGTTGCTTGTTTCTGTCTCAAATTGAACCAGTAGATTTCAGAAGCACTTGAAGATAAAGATGGGGTTGATGCTATGCAAGAAGAATTGCTGCAGTTTAAGATACAGAAAGTTTGGATACTTGTAGATTTGCCTTTTGGGAAGAAGGCTATTGGCACAAAGTGGGTTTATCGAAATAAGAAGGATGAGAGAGGAGTTGTTGTCAGAAATAAAGCAAGGTTAGTTGCTCAGGGACATAGGCAAGAGGAAGGTATAGACTATGATGAGGTTTTTGCTCCTGTGGCCAGGATTGAAGCCATAAGGATCTTTTTAGCCTTTGCCTCTTACATGGGCTTCATAGTCTATCAAATGGATGTGAAAAGTGCCTTCCTTTATGGCAAAATTGATGAGGAGGTATATGTGTCTCAACCACCAGGTTTTCTAGATCCTAAATATCCTCAGAAAGTCTACAAAGTTGTAAAAGCTCTCTATGGGTTACATCAAGCTCCCAGAGCCTGGTATGTTGAAGAATGGATACAGAAGAGGAACCATTGACAAAACTCTCTTCATAAAGAAGGACAAACATGATATCATACTAGTTCAAGTTTATGTGGATGATATCATCTTTGGGTCTACAAAGAAATCTTGGTGTGATGAATTTGAGGCATTAATGAAGAGTAGATTTTAGATGAGTTCAATGGGAGAGCTCACTTTCTTTCTTGGATTACAAGTCAAACAGAAAGCAGATGGTATCTTTATAAGTCAGGATAAATATGTTGCAGAAATCCTGAAGAAGTTTGACTTTGCAAATGTTAAGACTGCTAGTACACCTATTGAGACTCAGAAGCCTTTAGTCAAGGATGAGGAAGCCAGTGATGTGGATGTCCATCTCTATAGGTCCATGATTGGTTCTTTAATGTACTTGACTGCTTCTAGGCCTGATATTATGTTTGCAGTCTGTGCTTGTTCTAGGTTTCAGGTCACTCCAAAGTCCTCCCATCTAAGTGATGTCAAGAGAATTTTTAGGTATCTAAAGGGCAAACCCAAACTGGGTCTTTGGTATCCTAGAGTGTCCTCATTTGACCTGGAATCCTACTCAGATAGTGACTATGCTGGAGCAAATCTTGACAGGAAATCCACAACAGGAGGTTGTCAATTTCTTGGCAGGAGACTTATTTCTTGGCAATGCAAAAAGCAGACCATAGTGGCTACTTCTACTACAGAGGCAGAATATGTTGCTGCTGCAAGCTGTTGTGGGCAAGTTTTGTGGATTCAAAATCAAATGTTAGACTATGGGTTCAATTTCATGAACACAAAGATCTACATTGATAATGAAAGCACCATTTGCATTGTAAAGAATCTATAATCATTCCAAAACAAAGCATATTGCTATTAGGCACCACTTCATAAGGGATGCTTATGAGAAGAAACTTATCCAGGTGCTTAAAATCCACACTGATGACAATGTAGCTGATCTACTAACCAAGGCATTTGATGTTAGCAGGTTCCAGTTCTTGGTTGTTACTATTGGGATGATAAATCCATAAGCTGCATTGGTTAAAGGGAGGCAATATGATGTGTTGTATAGTTTGTATGCAGTGTTAAGTATGAAGAAACATGTTAACTGTAGGTGATGCATTTCAAGAGGTTCGATGGGATTCAGAGAGTCATTGAGAAGAGTTTTTGATGGTACTGAAGCACTCCTGTTACCTACATTCTGTTCATTCTTTGGTTGCACAGTTAGTAAGACAGTGCCAAAGTTAGTACGCATGGGAAAAGTTTGTACCGCTATAGAGACGTTGATGAAAAAATACCGCCAAGGGTACAAAGTGTATATTGAATGTGTCTTGATATTAAGGTATCCTAAACCTATATAAACCCATCTCATTGCACTGTTCCTTACGTATCACTCTCAATATTACTTTCGTATATACAAGCCTATTATCTCCTCTACGACGGATCATCTTTAGCTACATATGGCTGGTTCTTGAATTCATGTTCTAAGCACTATATGGTCGCATAGCTAGAGAAAGATGAGGGAATGCCCGTGTTTCATGATGATCATTGATTTTCTTACCGCAGTTCCATTCATCATGCTCTCATGAAGTCCAATTGTTTCTATAATTTGTGAACAGTTTTGGACGTTCTGCTAAGTCACAAAATAATCAACAATGTTTGGCACATTATACCATGTGCTGGCAAAGCCTGTGTTATATCTGAGGCATCAATAAGATTTGATCTTCTTTTTGATGATGCTAATGTGATAGCTCAATACCTAATCAGGGCTATCTTTGATGCTATAAATATTTGGGTATGAGGGGGATTTAATAGTGATAACATTTAACAAAGCTTTGTTTTTCAACACAATGGAGGTTTTTATTTCATAATGAATCATTGTATTAGTTCAAATTACCTTGGGATCAAATTCTACTAATATTGACACTGCTGTCATTTGCTTAACATCTTATCAGAAAGTATAACTTTTCTAAATTAATTTTTGTAGTAGCTTAGACATTTAGATGCAAAGAAAAAAGTTAGTAATGTACCCACATTTTTTTTCTTATCTTTTTTTGAAAAACTAATAGTAAAGTACTGTACCTTTAGATCATTTTTCCTGTAAATGCTTTTGACAAGTAAAGCTTTTTCTTTCATGGTTAAAAAGGGTAAAAAAATACATTTCTCAGGGAAAGTCACCCTTTATTGCTTTTATGTTGTCCAACCAACTGGAGGATGAGGGTGCCCTTCGAAAGACCATCTGAGCACAAACTACACCCTATCTACTCAACACTAGTGAAGTACCTCTTTTGCCACAGATATGACCCATCTCACTCACACTAGTGAAAGTACCTGTTGAGCCCAGACTGACCCATCCTTAGACTTCACTTCATTACCATTCATGATTCTATTCTAGAAAATTCTGGTGGGAATCTGGAGGTCTTCATCAGTGATAAATCCCTTTCAGGGAATGAGGGTGAAATGACACTCCAAAGTGTCTATGATCTTTGTCTATCTTTATGTGCATAGATTTCAGATCAAGCCAAGGAAATACAACACTTGAAGGCACAAATAAAAAAGCTCAAGAAGTAAGCTAAACCTGTAGTCAAACACACAGAGCATGGAGAGAGTGTCTCTTGAAGCAAAAATTAGCAAGAAAGTGATTAATCAAAGAAAACAATGGATGCACAGAGAGTCTGTATCCAAACAGGGGAGGAAGTTTGTCAAAGGTGAACCTTCAGTCCATAAATGATCACGATTTATGAGACTTTCCTGAGATACACTGGATTATATGGAGACTGAGGATGCTCAAGATGTGGGGAGGACAAGAGATGTAGTGGATGAAGAGAAGGAGAATGATGAAGATGTACTTAGTACTGAAGATGTACTTAGTACTGCTCAACAAAAAGTTAGTCTAAAATTGACAGGAGAAAGTTAGTGAACTGACAGACCAATAGTTAGTACTGACGGATCCAAAGTTAGTACCGACAGGCAGAAAGATAATACCGATGAGCAAAATGAAGGTACTGATGATCAAATTGAGGGTACTGATGAGCAAAGTACAGGTACTGATGAGCATACTAAAGAAGGAAAGGCTACTCAAACTACTCAACCACCACCTACTTCTACAATATTTGGAGATGATGAAACAATAGCTAAGGTTCTTCTCAACATGAGTCAAGCCAAAGCAGTTTCAAGAGAAAAGGAGAAAGGTGTAGAGTTGAAGGATATTGAAGAAACTGACAGACCTAGGCCTACTTCAACAAGATTACTTTTGACATTAAAACCTCTTCCAAAGATTGATCCAAAATACAAAGGGAAGAAGAAAATAGAAGAGGAGGATGAATCTGAAAGTAAATATGATGGTATTCCTGAAGCTGAGAAGAAGTTTAAACAGCTTGCCAGTGATGAAGAAATGGCTAGGAAAATACAAGAAGAGTGGGAAGGTGAAGAGGAAAGAAAAAGATTAGCTGAAGAAGAAGCTACCAATGAAGCTCTCATAAGAAATTATGATGACATAAAGGCAAGAATTGAGGCTGATAGACTTCTTGCTGAGAAACTTCAAGAAGAAGAAAGAGAGCATTTTACAATAAAAGAGAGAGCAAAATTCCTTCATGACACAATTGCTGCTCAAAGAAAATTCCTTGACTCAAACAAATGAATCTGAAGCTATCTAGGAACAGACCACCTCAAAGAATCAACTGAGAAATTAAATGATGAACTACTTGAAGCTTTGTAGGAGGAAACTTCAAGCATTCTGATTTGAAATCAAGAAGTTTGAGGAAATACAAGCTTTGTATAAAAAAAGATTAAGAGGTCAGATGAAGATTTCATTTCTATTGGGTCTGCTGAAGATGAAAGACTGATTAAAAAGATGAATGAAAAAGGAAGTGATTCTTCTAAGAATGAAATGGTCAAGGAGGAGAGTAAATAAGAAGTCAAGGAGGAGAATAAAGAAGAAGAAAGTAACAGAAAGAGAAAACTTGGTACTAGGAAAAAGATGAAGTCAAGAAAAAGAAGATTCATACAAAACACTTCTGAAGATGATAGTGAGAAAGAGAATGATGAGCTGAGATTACATTTTACTATAGCTCCAGATGAGGAAAAAGAAGTGGATTATGAAATACTTGACAGGAAGTATCCTATCAAAGAATGGAAAACTGAGTGTCTTGGAACTAAACCACAGGTTGATAAAGCTGAACACTTAGAGGAGATTAATCAAAATGTGGTGATTAGAAGCAATGGACAAAAGAGATACTTTAGTATATTGATGAGGGTGTTGTCTATATTTGATAGAGTGCTTTGGGGAGATTTGATGGTTATGTTCAATCTAGATGATGAAGATGAGTTTTGGAATTCATAGCAGGATTGGAATATAGTGAGTTGGAAGCTACATGGTTCTTCAGGGGTACATACTTTAGTGACTGAGATAGGATTAGTCATTCATATGCTTGTAGAGAAGAAGTATCCTTTGAGAAAGAAAGAATTGTTACAAATGCTTGAATTAAAGTTGGAGTCTGAAGAAGATAGTACTATGGCATTAGAATTGATTAGATTTGTCAAGAAGTTACTTGCAGAGTTAGAACCTGAAGACTCTGATGGAATTGAGAAGGGATTAAGTGTTGGCTAACCACCACACAACAAATGGTCATTAGTTCACCATGCTTAACAGGCATAAGAACTGGCTAGTCCATACACAAACGACTTAGGGTAAAGACTTCTCAAATCCGTTTATGGTTGACAATTTACCAAAAACTGTAGGGTTCTCAACTCACCTTGCTTCATTGGTGAAGAGTTGGCTAGTCCAAGATCAAATAATTCTTGGTAAAGACTAATCAAATCTGTTGATAGCTGATAGTTTGCTAAAAACTATATGGTTTATCAATGCACCATGTTATGGCAATGAAGCATTGGCTAGTCCAAAATCAAACGGTATTTAATAAAGACAAATCAATTCCGTTTATGGTTGACAGTTTACCAAAAACTGTATGGTAATTAACTCACCATGTTGTTAAATGAAGAGTTAACTATCCCAGAGCAAACGGCTACTGGTAAAGGAACATCAAATCCGTTGATGGCTGGTAGTTTGCCAAAAACTACAAAGCCAACTTAGTTGGATTGTTGCTGAAAAGATGTTGCTGTGTTGCTGAGAAGACAAAGTTGCTGCTGAAGAAGGATAGAGTTTAAAAGATCAAGAAATGATAAAGTGTTTGGATACATCCTCTATGAGCTTAAGAAGATAAATTTGAAGAGACATGAAGTTAAAAAGAGTTCAACATTCATGTTTAAGGGAGGAAATGATAAAGTGTTTGGATACAACATCATATCTCAATAGTTAGTAATCTGTAATCATTCAAAGCAGATTAATAGAAATCATTATTTAGTTCTTCATTGTTCTTCTTAGTACTTATCTTAAGATTCCGCATTAACACATAGTATTCATAATCATTGTTTCTACATAGTCAACTGTATTTATACATCTTGGCTATCATCCTTAATAGGCTGCAGAGATCTATTCAACAAGGGACTCACATTATGTGTCCAACTCGAGTATGCGGTTCTTTATGTCATGTCTACAAGTAGGAGGTCTTTTATGTAAAATCTGATTGTGTCTAGCCTACATATATGTAATTGCACTGATAATAGAGATATGAATGAATTTAAATTATATGCTTCTTCTTTTGTTTTTCTTCTCTTCTCTAATCTCTAATTAATCAAAGTATAAGTTACTTCCTGATTCATCCTCGGAGTTGATTCTTAAACCCTCAATTCCCAAGTTGATCAAAGGGGATTAACAACCGAGCTTGTTCTTGGTCTTAATCTATTTTGGATCGTATCACAATACATCGGCTAGTAAGTAGGAACTAACTACTTCGAAGTTAGATGCAATTCAATTATTGTTGAAAAATTATTTCAATGAGGGTTCAGTCCATACCGGTTAAGGGACTGGAGGTATGGAGTATATTCTCATAAGTTACTGAACATCTTGACTCTGATCGTGGTAAAATGGAATTCAAGCCACTAATGAACTTCAATGAGTTGACTCTTTAGTGAGTAACTCTGGACTAAAGGATATTCATTAGTCTGATGGCTTCAGCTTCAGCTGAAGGATAACATCATAGAGTAATCCATCAGAGGAAGTATCCTCAGAGGATTGACTCATCAGCGAGTTGGTTTAGTTTGAACCTTCAGCGGGTATGCTCCTCAGTGGGCTAGCTGATGGTTCAGGACACTTAATGAATGACACGCTGGAATGAATTCAATGACTTGTAACTAATTTGACCGGTTCTTATGGTAAGTTACAATCACATTTAATGACCATGATTTATATGGTCATGTAACCACTATTCCTGAAATCAAGGAGGGATCACAACTGCATGAAGGACACGACACAAAACCTGAACACATAGAAACGCAGGGTTCTTGATTTGTACCTAGAACAAGAACATACACTTGTTTTTATCCCAAGGAGTTCTTCGTGATACCCAGGCATAGGACGAATAATCTTCTTCGAAAAGTGATTACATGATGAGTTGTCATTTTATACACTATTTTAGGGTTATTTAACCCCTTAAATCATGCAAATATGCCCAGATTATGTGCTTAATCATTTATTTTCAAGTTTTTAGCACTTGGATGGCATTTGGAAGAAATACATGTGACTTGGGCTCATTTAGAGAAGAAACGGACAAGATTACAACTCTACACCAAGAACCATGAAGAATTATGCACTCAGAGCCTAGAGACGGTGTCACATCCATAAAGCGACGGCGTCAAGACTTTCATGGTGACGGCGTCAGAGATTTAGCGACGGCGTCACGATGTGGCCGACTTAAAGTGGATCTAGAATCATCTATGTGGCAACGGCGTCAGGATTACAAAGCGACGCCGTCGCGTCGATCTCTATAAATATAAAGCCATTTTTAGGGTTTTAGGTGTGTAAGTTTGGGATAACTTTGTATAAACCTAGGGAGATGAATCCTAGTCGTTTTAGCAGCTTTATAGGTCGTTCTTAGGGCCTTAAAACCCTATTGTACTACCTTGAATCCATGTTTTAATCAAGTAAGGTTATTTATCATTAATCATTCAATATGTCTATGTGTTGTTGATTGATTTATCTTCTTGCTTTCTTTATAACATGTGAGGCTAAACCCTCCTTTGTATTTATCTATGATTGCATGAAACTTAGGTTGTTGATCCTTTTGATGTTGCTTCTTGTTGATGAATGTGCGCGTTAGCCTTTAGAAAACCAGCTTTTGTTTGTATCGCTGTTGACATGTCTAGGGAAACGTGAGTGTGTAGAAAGGATATCATCGGTAACAGTCTTCATACTACCTTACCCATTATATGGTTGATCCCTCTTAAGATATTTCTCATGCATTTAATATACTCTTAGGGGCCTTGTAATAGTCTTCATACTACCTTACTTGTGCGTTGCCTTAACGGAATATTAAATAGACGGCAAGTTCATGTAATCCGTTCATGACCTAGGAAATACTTACATAGATCATCACAAGTGTGATAAAGCAATAGATCTAGGAGAAGCAATCTGAGGAGTAGTGCATGACTAGGTAAATACACTCACTTATCATAAAGTTATCACCAATAGATTAGATTATATTTTGTTTAATTATTTGTTAATCAAACCAACCTCTCAAACCATAGATTTATCTGCTTTCATAAAATACAAAAACACAAAAAGAATCTTCTCTTAACCCCTTAGAATTATGTTAGACCGTGTTTGAGCCTTCCCAACCTATTCCCTTAGAGAACGATAACAACCCTTGAGTCTTGCCTAGACTACACTGAAATGATTAGGTACACTGCCTAAGGAGTTGTAATACTTCTTGCTGAAGTCCTTTACGACCCTCACATCAAGTTTTTGGCATCGTTGCATTGGGAATAGTTAGGTTTCGATCATAGTTTAACTTAGTTCTACTCATTTGAATCCCTTCAAGTGAGAATTTAATTACCGTACATTATCTTTCTTGTAGTCTATCTCTTCTTTGTGTTAATTGTTTCGTAATCCATTCTCGTCAACCACCATAGGAGACGAGAATCCTATCCGTACTCTTGGAGATTACTCCAAACCTAGCCACGAGGGCTACAGGAACACCATTAAGCTCACCATAGGGAACAACGTGGTACCTCTTGGATCCAACACCATCCGGTTGGTGCAAAACGAATGCTCATTCCACGGACTTTGGTCTGAGGATCCAAACCAACACCTCAAGGATTTCTTAAAACTCGTGGACTCACTTGACCTTGACGGTGAAAATAAGGATAGACACATCTGCGTTTATTCTAATTTTCCCTTCGTGATCAATCTAGCAATTGGCTTGACTGTCTTTCAGCAGGATCCATCACCACATGGGAGGATCTTACTACTCGTTTCCTTGCTCAATTCTTTCTACCTGGAAGGACTGCAAAACTCTGCAATGACATCCTTATGTTCCAACAACATCAAAAAGAGTCTCTCTCAGAAGCATGAACTCGTTTCAAGGACTTACTCCAAAAATTCCCTCATCATGGCATTGATCTTTTGCTCCAAGTCTAATTTTTTTATGATAATGTCAATCCCATCACAAGACGAACCATTGACCAATGGGCCGGTGGCAAGCTTTGTGACAGAAATGCTGAAGAATCATGGGCATTATTAGAGGACCTCGCCCTCTATGACAACGAAAGATGGAACGACCCAAGGGATTTCGCTAAGCCGGTCAAGGCAATATCTTTGCCTCAAGATGTCTCGAGTACGTCCGATCGTCACCTCACCGAGCTTGAAAATCAACTCCAACGCTTGATGGAAGCCCATCTTTCTCCGACGCAACCTACTCAAGTGAACAAAATCACTTCCTTATGTGAGATCTGCAGAAGTCCCTACGACACTTATGTGAGGTAAGTGGTACACTTTCAAGCCCGAGCAAAACAATCTTGGCAACACCTATAATCCTTCATGGAAAAGTTACCCAAACCTTAGGTGGAGACAACCCTAAAATTCCTAAAATAATTTTTCAAACCCACCTAACGGTTCAATCTTGAACCGCTCCTTCAACAACAATCCTCAAAGTTTTAATAGTCAATCAAACCTTGAAGGATTAGTGTCCAACTTCATGGCATCTCAAGAAGCTAGATTCTCCAAGTTTGAAGCCGATTTCAAACAACAACAGAGTGAGATGACCAACAAAATCAACACAATATTGAAGGCTATCACCGATCGTATAGTGGGAACACTACCTAGCGACACGGTTAAGAACCCAAAACTGAGTACCTATCTAATTTTGTTTGCCTGTTCTTACCCAACAGTAGATCCCCAATGCTCATTACACCATTCCACTTCAATCAATGCTATCAAAACATGTTCCAAGGAGGCAAACATTTCCCACACAATCCAATTGCAACCCAGGATGGGGAGTGGAACGCAACAACCAGAAGAACCCAAACCAACTCTTGAAGATGAATTCCAGGATTTGCATCTTAACCTACCAGTTCTTGAAGTCCTAGCTTATGCTCCAATCTATAACACAATCTTGGATAAATATGTAGAGATCTTAAAACTAGGCAAAAACGGATTAGCATTCATCCAAGGAGAAGTATCTACAAAGATAGAAGATCCCGGGCTATTCACTCTACCTTGTAGATTAGGGGATTCAAAACCCTTTGACACTTTAGCTGATTTAGGATCGTGTGTAAACATAATCCCACTATACCTCTTCAAAAAGCTTAACACAAGACTATTGGAAGAGACTGACCACATCTTCGGGTTGGCTGACGGAATCAAATCCTACCCTGTTGGAATTGTTAAAGACGTAGAAGTCCACATAGGAAAACTAAAATTACTAAACGATTTCTACCTAATCGATATGAAGAAAGATCCTAAAACCCCCTTGCTAGTGGGAAGAGGATTCCTAGCAACTGCCAATGGAGTTATAGATTGTAGGAGAGCCAAAATAGTGGTAGGAGAAGGGATCGCTAGATCGGTATTTGGTGTAAGATGTGTCGACTTAGGTGAGGATGAAGCACCATAATGGACCATGCTTAAAAAAAGGGAATCATACAAACCACACCCTAGCTCGGATGGAGTAGGCGTACAAATCCCTTCCTATGCTAGGAATAACTTTTTAGATTGCCATTTGCCTGGAGAATGGGAAATTGCTAGAGATGCTGAGATCAATCCTTTTAAGGATGTCCTTGTGTTTAAAAGAATGGTGAAATTTTTAGGAGCTATACCCATAAACCTTAAGAGTAACATGTGGGAGTCAAAGGACTTAATTAACAACCCAATAAATTGGAACAAACCACCCAAAAACGGAGATAGAGTGTGGCATGCCAAGATTAAACTGATTGATCCAGACAGAGAAGTGTTTACCAAAACCCTACAATCAATCCCCACCACTAGAAAGCTCTCCGAGAGAGAAAGTCTAAGGGAGATCATCGACTTGGACCACTTCTATGGCATTTAACATGTAACTTCGAGTCTAGCTACAAGACTCGTAAAAAAAGAAAAGCGTTTCTTAGGAGGCAACCTAATGTTTACCTTCTCGCATTTAGGAGTGGCATGTGTTTTATTTTTTATTGTTTGTTTTATAATGTTTGAATCACTTTACAATCATGTTTTGTTTGTTTGTAACTTTGTCTTATCTACAATCAAATGTATTTTGCAATAAAATAAGTGTAGAGGAAATATCTGGTTTTTAATAACCAAATTCAAATATTTAAAATAAATTGTTTAGATTAATTTGCGCCAGTTTCTAGTCATATGATTGTAATAGCTATCTTTGTCTTTGATTACAGGTTATATTTGATGAAAGGAAGCTTGGAAATTCTTAGGAAGTTTCATCAGGTGATTCTTGGAGGACGATTTAACCAGTTATCACATGTTTCTTCTCTATTATTGAGCAAACCAGGGGAGTACTAGTTTCTTTTACTTATTTTCTTTTCCCTTTATTTGTTTTTACGGGTACTTTTAAGAACATTAAGGACAATGTTCAACTTAAGTGTAGGGGGAAATAAGCCTTAGAAACTATTTCTTCAATTGCCATTTGCTTTGTCTTTAGAATGATGGGTAATATATCAAAACATAGCGTAAAAGGTAATTTTAACCAAACTTTTAAAAAATTATGACACATACAGACGAAAACCGAGTATTAATCGCGTCTCTCATGGATAGGAATTTATATGACTATCACAAAAACACTCAAAATTCCACCAAAAAAAAGTAAGATTCGCCTTTAGATATATAGGAATTCAAGTATCCATTTTTGATACCCAAGATAATTTTACATTTAGATTGTTCGAGTTAAGGTTCGAATGCAGACATATGTGTCTATT
>BQNB010056286.1:22622-38727 GCA_026074375.1 Tanacetum coccineum | reverse complement strand
TTATGAGATGAAAATGAAGGTCGTATCATTTGTAAGAGGCTGTGATGATTTTACTGGGCTCGATAAAGCTGAGATTGTCCGGTTCTTGGCGGGGCAACTTATCATGTTTGCAGCCATGGCGAATGTATCTTTTTTGTTCGATTGTTTCCTTATCTGAGCCTCATATACAGTGATACTGACACTTTTTAGAGTATACGTTGCTGATGCACACAGCGTGCTTTGATGATATTGTCGTTAACGCCATGTGTGTTTCCGAGCATTTTCAAAACATCCCTTTAGAAAGCAAAATAAGCAAGAAACACTTAAATAAGCATTCTGAAACTCCTTTTTGTGTTCTATTGCATAATATACAAACATATAAACAACTTTGAGAGTTTTAAGATTTGATAATCTAAATCTTATTTGTGAGTAAGCTATTCGAATAAAATGTTTAGCATTCGTACTCCAAACTGCTTATTTCAAAAATCAATAAGCAGCTTTAATAAGTAATACCAAGCACCTAAAGTAGTGTTTGGGACTGTGTTTTGAAATTTATTACCCTATGATCGCGTTATCAAATTGTTTATATTATGCTCAAAATAAGGTTGATTGTCACCTATCTGAGCCGCTTTTGAAAAAAGAACAACACAGTCGATCAACGCCCAAGCAGTCCACGTGGGGATCACGTATGTAGTGCTGATACGAGTATCATTAGCTTTTCTTAAACTGCAGTATTTGATCTACAAACAAAAATTAGTTCGACATATAAGGCTATGTGAAACACCCCCTATGTATTCATTTACTCTAAAAATAAGCGGATAATCAGTTTCGTTCAACCACTTTAAATTGCTAATCTGTCATATGTACTAATGGGCTTATTTGGCCGGCTTATTGGCTTTTTTGATAACATTCTCACATGATTTAATCCATCTTTTCTTTTGAATTCTCTCAACTGTTTCACTACAACAATAGGTTGTAGTGATCGAATATGCCAGCCGTGGTAGGGTAAATTGGTGAATTTGCAACCATGGTATATTTATTTTGTTATTTCATTATTGATGTACTCGATACTCCATATAAATTACGCTGCATTAGCCACAGTAAATAAAAAAAATTGAATCGATCTTTAATGTGCATTGTTGATAAAACTTTGTTTAATTCTTTTAGGTGCAAATTTCAGTGGGCATAGATAATGAAGCAACAACTTCAATGATACGTGTAGCCGAAGACGATGAAACACAGAGGTTATTACCTGTACTATTACTATATTACCGTGTCTCTAATTTACTATTTGATTCTGCGTCATTGTGTGTAAAATTGTTGCATATCGCATTTGTATTGGGTTCTTAATGGTTTCTAGCCTTTTCATGTGTCATTTGATAATTGCCATTTCCAAACAACTTTTTTGCATACCATATTGTTAAGACTTGTTGGTTTTTAAGAATGTTTTATGTCCGGTTTCGAGTCATTGGTGGCATGTGTTGGTATATCCGAAAATGAAAGGAAAACAAAGAGCTCAATCTAGAAATAGTAGTCTTACGCAACTTGATAACCAACCACACTTAAGCATCAAGGATATGTATTCTGTATGTATTTGGCCTGCCAAATAAAGAATACATATTGCTATTATTTATGTGGATCTTGGAACATTAGTCTAGAAAATTTAGGCTTAAATATGTTTCTCATATATGCTTATGGTATTTTACATGTTTATGTACTTGGGTTGAGCAGGTGTTAGGAATCAAAAAGGATGCAAATTCAGAAACCTTTCCACAAGTAAGCCCTTTTTCTGATCATTTACTACGCATTCATGTTCTATCATGGTCCATAATTTTTTTATAAATGATTGAAGAACTTTCAGCTTTATTAAATTTTGAAAACAGTATATGTTTGAAGGATAGACTCATATATGTGCAGCCTAAATCTGTTTTGGCCTTGATAGTGTGTCAAAAGAAATTGGTTCTAAAAAGTTCGAACCCCCGGTGTGACCCGACGGGTTTAAAGCCACCCAAGTCAACCCAGTTGTATAATTTCAGCCAAATTTGGCATTGAACATTTTATACGTGTTCCGCGTTGATTTTTACAGGTTATGTTTTCTTATATATTTTTTGTTTTGTCAGGGGTCCAGCAACCAATGACACCTGTGACTTTGAGTACCTCAGAATCTGTTTCGCATATCGGATCCTGTTTACCGCCTGCACAGCCATCTACTCATGGTGTTGTTGAGCCAACTAACCAGACAGTGTTTTTAGGCCGGATTTCGCACCTTTTCATAGATATCCAGGTGATTTGCACTTCTTTCCTAAGATAGGCGTAAAAACTGTAATAGGTTTTTATTTTTAAATTTACCTATGTGGTTTATTCGTATGTGTTTGTCCAGAGTTTCCAGCTATGAACTCGAAGGATCATGCTAATTTTTTGAAAAAATTAACCAAAACCGTGCTGAGTGCAGACCTTATATTTCTCATCAGGTTAGTGATCATAAATCTACCATTCTTGGTTTACTTTACAAAACGTTATAGTTGAAAGTGTGACAAATGAGATTTTAGCAGGTTAGTTAAAGCATGTATACTTCAGTTTATGTGTGTCATTATGTGTTTTATGTGTTTTATATGTGTATGAGATGGAAGTACATGAGTGATGAATCATAGTACTTGTGGAAATGAAATCATTTGAAAGCTTTGCGTAGTTTCAAATGTCGTGTACGTAATATTCTGTGTACGTACTATGTATATGTAATTCATATTATATATATTAGTTTAGTATTTTATAGATTGTAGAGTACTTTCTATTTTTTTAAATAGTTAGAATCGAAGGTTAGTTTGAAAACTAGTTAGAAAGTTCAAGGTTTAGCAAAATAATTAAAGGTTTTTACTTAGAATTAAAGTAAATGTATAATTAAAAATAATAATTAAAAGGGTGGTTGTGTGGATCGGCCGAACAAGGGAAAAAAAGGGAAAGAATCCCAATTTGATTACAACTTGTTTTTGGTAATTATCTTTTCCTAAGCCTATAAATACAAATCATAACTTAATCAAAAATCACTTTTTTTTCTCCTCTCCTCTCTCCTTGGCCGGTCGAACAACACAAAGAACAAAGGGAAACCCAAAAAAATTTAGGGTTTTGATTTTCAAGAGTTAAGGTAATGTTTTCTAAATCCTTTTTCAATTCAATTGATTTTATTTAACGTAACAATCATTAAGGATGGATTAGGTTATTGTAAATAATCTGTAATTAAGAGGTTTTGATCATCAAAAATCATTTTAGGGTTAATAATTAGGGTTTTGGGTAAGTTAATTAGGGTTAATTATGCTAAATTCGGAATAGAAATCTGGGCAGAATTTTAGGTCATCTTGCGAGAGCCATATCTCGGTCATACGGATAGCTTTTATTGATTTTCTTGAGCCTAAAATTAACTACAGAGAGTCTAATTTATTATTTATGTGGATCTTGGAACATTAGTCTAGAAAATTTAGGCTTAAATATGTTTCTCATATATGCTTACGGTATTTTACATGTTTATGTACTTGGGTTGAGCAGGTGTTAGGAATAAAAAAGGATGCAAATTCAGAAACCTTTCTACAAGTAAGCCCTTTTTTCTGATCATTTACTACGCATCCATGTTCTATCATGGTCTATAATTTTTTTATAAATGATTGAAGAACTTTCAGCTTTATTAAATTTTGAAAACAGTATATAAACATATACTGTTTTGGCCTTGATAATGTGCAGCCTAAATCTGTTTTGGCCTAAATCTGTTTTGGCCTTGATAATGTGTCAAAAGAAATTGGTTCTAAAAAGTTCGAACCCCCGGTGTGACCCGACGGGTTTAAAGCCACCCAAGCCAACCTAGTTGTATAATTTCAGCCAAATTTGGCATTGAACATTTTATACGTGTTCCGCGTTGATTTTTACAGGTTATGTTTTCTTATATATTTTCTTAACATATCTATCCTTCATCAAATACCCAAAATTTATACCTAAGTACTATAAAGATTATTTAAAACTTCAAGTATTTATCACATTATACATATTCTTCATGAAAGAATTCAAATCAAACTCTACCATGTGCAAGTTATACATTTTATTAAGTCTATCCTACATTATACTTAATATAATGCAAGTATTCATTATATAAAAGATCAAAACATATCCTAACTTATACACAAGCATAATTTCGTGTATAAGTGACTAGGATAAGCCAAGATAAGACCAATAAGTTCACAAATATCTTCATAAAAGATCTAGCATGCAACTTGAACCATGACTAGCCATTTTCCTTAACAAGATAAGCTCTAGTTTTTCTTCCATGCATTCTTATCCTTGCCACCTTTCATATGATCAACTAGGCACACAAATATCTTCTATTAGTAGTATATATACACATGCATGTACATAGAAGGCTCCACACTTCCTTTCCTTAGCAAAATAAAAGCAAACAATCTCTCTTCCTCCTCTCTTAAACCCACGGCATCAAAACACTCCTAAACCAAATCCATAACTTGATTTTCTTTCACCATATTAGTGTTTACATATCATACTTAAGGTATTCTAAGAATAATGAAGGGTGGTTAAAGCTTTGAAAGGGTTGTAACAATATAATGCAAGATTAGGGGTTTATAAGGAAATTAGGTTTTCAGTGTGCTAGCTTTGGTTCTAATCTAAACAAGTTTTTAATTATGTTTCTATCATAAATTGTCATCATAAGCCTCTCAAACCTTATCATTTCATTTTCATGATTATATGTGTATTTATATGCCTCTACTTAGTTTAAATCACCATCTGGTATACTTTTGAATATGTAAAATGGATATTACTTATGATTAATGTTTTAATGAACTTATTTACATGCACATGGATAGCTAATATGATGTTAAAGGGTGTATATAGTGTTTTTAACATGTTGTTTAAGTATAAACATGTAATGGTACAAAATTAGGGTTTACTAATGTTAACTTATGATTACAAGTGAAAATGGTAGTTAAAACATTTCTCTTAAACACACTTGAGTAAAGTATGATCTTAATAGACTTTATATATGTAAAATATAAATAAAAATGTTGTGAAAGTAGGTTTTCAATAAAGGCGTTGAAGCTTAATGGTACAAAAATCAACTAAAACATGTCTAAATCACAAAACCTCAAACTTTCTGTTTTGGTTCAACTTTGGAAGCAGCCATATTATATTTTATAAATATAATACATCTCATGAGGATTCCAAAATGATAAGAAACTCGAAAATCTGATTTATAACGAAGAAGATACGCTAGTTACAGGAGTGTTACGACTCTAAGATACTATATTAAACATATTTTATAAAAAAAAAGTTACTATTCATAGGGCAGAAACTTATACATTTTAAAAAATCAATAATAATGGATAAAACTTCAATTACGAGAACATGTTCCGAAAAGAATCGCTAAAAACGGACTAATCATGAATAATATACGACAAAAATCGGGTTTTAACACGTTTGATAAAAGTTAAAAGAAATTCTTATATAGCTGTTAAGAACAGTAAAAACAACTATTCCTCACTGAATCCTCAAAACGACCTAAAAATGTATTTTATGATCACTCGTCTTAATACGAAAGCGTGGGCGTAAGAAACGCGAGAAACAGACTTAAAACGACAAAAAGTTATGTCATTTTTTACTAATGCGTAATTTATAAACGTTTTTACTTAATAACTACGATTTCACTTAAACGATATATATCTATATATAATATATAATATATATAAATATATAATAATAAATAATCTATAGAATATATAATATAATTATATATTATATATATATAGATAATATATATATGTTATTAGTTATCAAAGTGCTATATTACTAGTAATGTCATAATGAGGCTTCTTCGGATGGCGTATTGACGAGTTGTTGGATTTACGATTTAAAGTGTCCTAACTCCTCGTACGTCATGTCATGACCTCTTAAATTATGATAGCCCGAACGATAGTACGATGATAACTATATAGGATTATATATGGTTGTTGTTAGACAACGATACTTGATAAACTGATTCGACCTATATTAACTAGGTTGCATTCGAGCGTTAGCGTGACGTGTTTTTACTTGGGATATTTTATTATCAGTTTACTCACTCAAGGTGAGTTCATAGCCCTATGTTTTACAATTATTGATTTACAAGTTTTTGGGGTGAGAAACATGCTTTGTTTTACAAATTGGACGCAAGTGTACATTTTAAATCAAGATTAATGTTTTTTACTAAGTAGCGATAACCCACTATGCTCATGAATCATGAACTGTCAATTACTGAAAAGTGAGCGCGATTGATTGTAGATAGATCTATTAGGGATTGACCTCCCCGTTCGGGTGACTAGCTATCACTGGAAACGAACGTATATCATGTCGGATTTTGGATGTTACGGGTTGAACATCATCACGGGCAATGTAGGCAATATGTAATATTGTAATGTCATTTATTCGAGCTTTACGTGTCATGAGCTTATGTTAAACGTAATCACATTTTGTGATGTCTGCATCTGTTGCATTATACGGGGAAAGTCTTTGCGGTCCTACATATACATTACATAAACCTATGAAATCGCCAACTTTGTATGTTGACGCGTTTTAAATGCAATGGGATTTTTCAGGAGGTCATTAAGCACGAGGTGCGAAGATACATTGGTGGTTATATTTGATTGAAGTCATAGCATTAAAGATTTAAGTCGTATTACAGTTTCTATATCTTTATGAGCTGAAAACTTTGTATTAAATAAAAGATAAACATGTAAAGCTTCGGGCTTTTGTAACACAACATTTTGTTAAATCCAATGTATCAGTTTTAAACGACTTTTTGGTCGTTCTTATATATCTTGTGTTATTAATCTGAGAAGTAACAACGCCCCTACCCGTACCTTATCCGTGCGACCCTATTTGGGGGTGTTACAGATTGTATGCAAGAGCCAAGGTTATAGAGAACCAGGTCAAATATTTTTACTGGACTATAACCGTTTTCAAACATTGCATTCATACAAAGGGGTTTTCACGGGACATACATACACTAATTGTGCATTAGTCGGTTAGGCTAGATGCATGCATGATCGATATTCATGATTGATATACATGTTATGAATATAAATTGTATATTACTATAAGAGTCTTATATTAAATAACTTATATAAGTAAATTTTTATTTAGATATTAGATCATGTCAGATTCTGAGCATGTCTACACATTTCATACACATCAAGTCACCTTTCCAAATGCGGACGATCAGACATGGTTCACCAGGAGTCGATGACCACCCATTATGTCAGAGAGGACCCATAAGCTTCATAATGGCTGCTTATCAGGTTCCACCATCGCCTGACTACATACCTGGCCCTAAGGTTCCACCATCGCCTGACTACATACCTGGCCCCGAGGTTCCACCATCGCCTGACTACATACCTGGCCCCGAGGAGCCGCAGTCACCTCCCCCACTGGACTTTGTTCCTGAGCCGATGTACCCTGAGTACATACCACAGGAGGATGAGATACTCCCGGCCGAGGAAGCAGCCCCCCCACTAACATGAAAAATTTATTCTCGTAAGTTTTTAATGAAGGGCCTGCTGCAAGCCTCACCCACTGCAAGATTCACGCAGAATGTTCCAAGATCTGATCTAGAGGAGGACGATAAGGATCCCGAGGAGGATCCAGCTGACTACCCTGCTAATAGGGATGATGATGATGATGATGATGAGGACGAGGATGAGGAAGAGGAGGAGGAGCACCCAGCTCTGACCGACTCTTGTCCACCTTACAACCTATGACTGCGAAGGATATCTATCCGGGATGAGCCTCTCCATATCACTTCCCTCCTCCTAGGTAAAGAGCTCGAGAGACTCTTGCCTTAACCGACCCACCACCATCACCACTTACACCACTATCATCTCCATTACCACATATAGTCCATCATCTACCATTACCGTATGAACCATCACCACCACACCAATAGCCTACTCATATTGAGATTCCCAGAGATGATACCGCTTCGAAGAGGGTGCGTTTGCTTCTCCCACCCCATAGTTCAAGGTCGGGGAGAGTTCACAGCCGGTGCAGCTAGGCAGAATATCCTGCCAATAAGGCGAGGGACGACCCTTATTCTATAGCGAGGGAGGACGTTATGGATTTTCTATATGGTTGAATGTCCCTCCTAGATGTCGATGTCTAGGGAGTTAGATTAGGTATTACGGAAGCATGGGATGATCTAGGTATGACCTTCGATGAGATTGCACTGACCACCCCCCCTCCCCCCCCCCCCCACCCCCCAACCCTCCCCCCCCCCCCTCCCCCCCCCCCCCCCCCCCCCCCCCCCCCCCCCTCCCCCCCCCCCCCCCCCCCCCCCCCCCCCCCCCGCCCCCCATCCCCACACCCCACCCCCCCCCACCCCACCCCCCCCCCCCCCCCCCCCCCCACCACCCCCCCACACCCTCCCCCCCCCCCCCCCCCCCCCCCCCCCCACCCCCCCGCCCCACCCCCCCACCCCCCACCCCCACCCCCCACCCCCCCCCCCCCCCCCCCCCCCCCCCCCCCCCCCCCCCCCCCCCCCCCCCCGCCCCACCCCCACCCCCCCCCCCCCCCCCCCCACCCCCCCCCCCCCCCACCCCCCCCCGACCACCCCCCCACCCCCCCCCCCTCCCCCCCCCCCACCCCCCCCCCCACCCCTCACCCCCCCCCCCCCCCCCCCCCACCCCCCCCCCCCACCCCCCCAACCCCCCCCCACCCCCCCCCCCACCCCCCCCCCCCCCCCACCCCCCCCCCCCCCCCCCCCCCCCCCCACCCCCCCCCCCCCCCCCCCCCCCCCCCCCCCCCCCCCCCCCCCACCCACCCCCCCCCGCCCCCCCCCCCCCCCCCCCCCCCCCCCCCCCCCCCCCCCCCCCCCCCGCCCCCCCCCCCCCCCCCACCCCCCCCCCCCCCCCCCCCCCCTCACCCCACGCCCCCCCCCCCCCCCCCCCTCCCCCCCCCCCCACCCCCCCTCCCCCCCCCCCCCCCGCCCCCCCCCCCCCCACCACCCCCCCCCCCCCCCCCCTCCCCCACCCCCCCCCCCCCCCCACCCCCCCCCCCCCACCCCCCCCCCCCCCACCCCCCCCCACCCCCCCCCCCCCCCCCCTTCCTCACCCCGAACCCACCCCCCACCCCCACCCCCCGCCCCCCCCCCCCCCTCCCCACTCCCCCACCCCCCCCCCCCCCCCCCCCCACCCCCCCCCCCCCCCCCCCCCCCCCCCACCTACCCCCCCCACCCCCCCCCCCCCCCCCCCCCCCCCCCCCCCACCCTCCCCCCCGCCCCCCCCCCTCCCCCCACCCCCCCCCCCCTCCCCCCCCCCCACCCCCCCACACCCCCCCGCCCCCCCCACCCCCCCCCCCCCCCCCCCCCCCCCCCCCCCCCCCCCCCCCCCCCCCCCCCACCCCCCCCCCCCCATCCCCCCCCCCCCCCCCCCCCCCCCCCCCCCCCCCCCCCCCCCCCCCCCCCCCCCCTCCCCCCCACCCCCCCCCCCCCCACCCCCCCCATCCCCCCCCCCCCCCCCCCCCCCCCCCCCCCCCCCCCACCCCCCCCCAGCCCCCCCCACCCCCCCCCCCCCCCCCCCCCCCCCACCCCCCCCCCCACCCCCCCCCCCCCCCCCCCCCCCCCCCCCCCCTCCCCCGCTCCCCCCCCCCCCCTCCCCCCCCCCCTCCCCCCACCCCCCCCCCCCCCCCCCCCCCCCCCCCCCCCCCCCCCCGCCCCCCCACCCCCCACCCGCTCCCGGATGTCCGATGTCTAGGGAGTTAGACTATGGCATTACAGATACATAGGATGATCTGGTAGGAGCCATCGAGGAGATTGCACCGACCACCCTAGAGGGGGTCAATCAGAGGGTTACCAATCTTTCTACCACTGTTGAGTAGGAGACTACCATCATGTATTGTATGATGGAGGATGCTCAAGATGACCGGTCTCTACTAAGATCCCGAGTCAAACTGTTGTATAGGGATAGGCTTGTTCATCGTCATTTAGCAGTAATGATAGAGAGAGGCTAGGATGGCTCGTGAGGCTTGGGGACTATCCATGGACGCTAGCGACTATACACGTTCAGATGTTATGTCATTACGTACTACGATAGTAGGGTATCGTGCATTGATTTCAGAGTTACAGTCAGCAGATCACAGGAGACAGGGGTGATTAAAGAGTTGTTGGCAGCAGACCACCAAAGGCAGGTCCAGTTGACTAAGGCATTAAAGTTGATGAAAGGACTACAGACTCAGATGGCCAAGTTTCAGAGGCAGCATGGACCCGCAAAAGGTCCGGCATAGCCTGATGCACCAGGGGAGGCTGGTAGCAGTTCCTAGATTTAGTTATGTTGTAGCTATGTTATGCAGCCTATTAAGTATTATAGGTTATTCCCGGCTAGCAGACTATATAGATCTTTTGTTTTGTTTAGCTACCCAGTATAGGTCTTTTGTTCAGGTATTATCTATCTTGTACAACATACTAAGTGTTACGGGTATATCCCGGCTAGTATGGCTTTAGGTTGTTTCTTTTGTCTTGTAACCTAAGTGTAGTAATCATTTTGTATCTGAACCGAACATGTATGTTTTTCCAAGTTATATATGAAATGGACGGATTACATTATCTATGAAATCGAATTTATTATAAATGAACGTCGATTTGGTTATACCATGGTTAATTTCAATAACAGTTGTACATTTCACTGTGTGATATGATCTCATTTTATTTAATGTGTATATGTTATGTCATAGTTATGATTTTATGAAATCTAACGGGTATTATGTTTTCTTGTGATTTAAAGAAAATGGCACCAAAGAGAAGGACCACGAGGTTAAACCCAGGTGCAACACCAACACCAGTCACATACACTCATACCACTACATTTGTCACCAATGCCCAACTTCAGGAAATGATTGACGAAGGCGTTACTGCTGCACTGGCAACACGTGATGCAACCAGGAATGGCGATGATAGCCATACTTCAGGAACGGGTGCCAGAAGGCCTGTGCAAGTTGCTCGTAAATGCACCTACCCGAACTTCCTAAAATGCCAACCCTTGAACTTCAAGGGCACTGAGGGAGTTGTTGGACTCAATTAGTTGTTTAAAAAGATAGAGTCTGTTTACAGCATAAGCAACTGTACAGTAGCATGCCAGGTCAAATTTGCTACGTGTACCCTGCAAGGAAATGCTCTTACATGGAGGAACTCCCACGTTAAGACCACTACTCCTGAAGCTGCCCATGCAATGCAATTGAGGACACTGAAAAAGATGATGACAGACAAATACTGCCCAAGGGGCGAAATTAAGAAGCTGGAGTTTGAAATGTGGAATTTAAAGGTGAAGGGTACCAATGTGGTAACCTATAGCCAATGTTTCCAAGAACTGGCACTAATGTGCGATCGGATGTTTCTATTTTTGAAGAAATAGCAAGTTAAGACATATATCGGTGGCATGCCCGATCCGGATCCAGGGCAGATTGGGATGGCAACTAGCCAAAAACTATGCAGGATGCCATTGAGTTCACCACTAAACTCATGGACAAGAAGATCAACACTTGGGCTGAACGTCAGGCTGACAACAAAAGAAAGTATGATGACACCGCCAGGAATAACCAGAATCAACAACCAAACAAGAGACAAAACACTGGGAAGAGCTTATGCCGCAGGAAATGGTGATAGGAAACCATACGGAGGGCCTAAACCTCTGTGTTCCAAATGTAACTATCACCATGAGGGTCCTTGTGCTCCCAAATGCAGCAAGTGCAACCGATTTGGTCATTTAGGTCGTGACTGCAGGAGTCCCCCAAATGTCAACACTGGGGCTAATCAGAGGGCTTGTTTTGAATGTGGTGCTCAAGGGCATTTCAAGAAGGATTGCCCAAAATTGAAGAACAACAACAACCGGGGTAATCAGGCTGGAAATGCCAAGGCTCAGGCAAAGGTGTATGCCGTGGGCAATGCAGGGGCAAACCCGGACAACAATGTCGTCACGGGTACGTTTCTCCTAAACAACCGATATGCATCTATTTTATTTGATACCGGTGCCGATAGGAGTTTTGTATCTACTGCATTTAGCTCTCGAATTGTTATCACTCCGACTGCATTAGATCATGATTATAATGTCGAACTAGCCGACGGGCGAATAGTTGGGTTAAACACTATTATCCGGGGTTGTACGTTAAACCTCTTAAATCATCCTTTCAACATAGACCTAATGCCCGTAGAACTAGGTAGTTTTGACGTGATAATTGGTATGGATTGGTTGGCAAAGTACCATGCCGTTATTGTCTGTGCGGAAAAGATCGTTCGTATTCCTTTTGGAGATGAAATTTTAATCGTTCGTGGTGACGGAAGCAGCAATAAACACGGGACCCGATTAAACATCATCTCGTGTACTAAGGCTCAAGAGTATTTAACGAAGGGATGTCACGTATTCTTAGCAAATATCACCGCAACCAAAGACGAAGACAAGTCAAAGGAGAAACGACTTGAAGATGTGCCAGTTGTTCAAGAATTTCCTGAAGTCTTTCCTGAGGACTTGCCGGGTATACCACCCACTTGACAAGTGGAGTTTTAAATCGATTTGGTACCTGGTGCTACACCTGTAGCACGGGCACCATATAGATTAGCACCGTCCGAAATAAAGGAACTAGCGGAGCAACTGCAGGAACTTACGGACAAAGGCTTCATAAGACCAAGTTCCTCACCCTAGGGAGCTCCGGTTCTGTTTGTAAAGAAGAAAGATGGGTCTTTCCGGATGTGCATCGATTATAGGGAATTGAACAAACTAACAGTGAAGAACCGCTACCCACTCCCAAGGATCGATGACCTATTCGACCAGCTGCAAGGATCGAGTATTTATTTAAAGATCGATCTGAGGTCAGGGTATCACCAGTTGAGAGTTCGAGAAGAAGACATTCCCAAGACTGCATTCAGGACTCGATACGGTCACTATGAATTCCAAGTCATGTCTTTTGGTTTGACTAATGCACCGGCCGTGTTCATGGACCTTATGAACCGGGTGTGTAAACCGTATCTGGACAAGTTTGTAATTGTCTTCATCGATGACATTTTGATCTACTCCAAAAGTAAGAAGGAACATGAAGAACACCTTAGGCAGATCTTGAAATTGCTTAAGAAGGAAGAATTGTACGCCAAGTTCTCCAAGTGTGAATTCTGGATTTCCAGGGTACAATTCCTTGGTCACGTGATTGACTATCGAGGTATTCACGTTGACCCTGCCAAAATTGAATCTATCAAAGATTAGGCGTCTCTTAAAACACCAACAGAGATTCACCAGTTTTTGGGCCTTGTCGGCTATTATAGAAGATTCATCGAAGGGTTTTCAAAGATCGCCAAGACAATGACCAAACTAACCCAGAAAGGTGTCAAGTTTGATTGGGGTGATAAACAAGAAGCAGCTTTTCAACTGTTAAAGCAAAAGCTGTGTAGTGCACCAATCCTGGCCTTACCTGAGGGAAGCGAAGATTTCATCGCATACTGCGATGCTTCAAAGAAGGGTTTGGGCGCTATGTTGATGCAAAGAGAAAAGGTGATTTCTTATGCATCACGCCAGTTAAAAATTCATGAAAAGAACTATACGACTCATGATTTAGAACTTGGGGCAGTAGTGTTCGCTCTAAAATTTTGGAGGCACTATCTGTACGGAACCAAGTGCACAGTGTTCACTGATCACAAAAGTTTACAACACATTCTTGATCAGAAGGAATTAAATATGAGGCAACGTCGCTGGTTAGAGTTGCTGAGTGATTACGATTGCGAAATTCGTTATCACCCAGGGAAGGCGAATGTTGTTGCTGATGCTCTGAGCAGGAAGGAACGAGAACCACTAAGGGTTCGGGCCTTAGTGATGACTATTGGCTTGGATCTTCCTAAACAAATCTTGAGAGAAGTTAAAACCACGTACGGATGGAACTATGTGCTTAAATGACAGGAGTTGGTTACCATGTTATGGCGACTTAAGGACTGTGATCATGCAGAACGGGAAAAGTTGGAACCACGTATGGATGGAACTGATGTGCTTAAATGGCAGGAGTGGTAGACCTGTTATGGCGACTTTAAGGACTGTGATTCATGCACGAGTCCACAAATCTAAATACTCTATTCATCCGGGTTCTGACAAGATGTACCAGGATATGAAGAAACTATATTGGTGGCCCAATATGAAAGCTAACATCGCCACCTATGTTAGCAAGTGTTTGACCTGTGCTAAGGTCAAGGCCGAACATCAGAGACCATCGGGTTTGTTAGTGCAACCCGAGATACCTCAATGGAAGTGGGACAACATCACGATGGATTTTGTCACGAGTTCCTTAGTCATTCACAAGGTTTGACACTCATTTAGGTGATCGTTGACCGACTTACTAAGTCTGCCATTTTTATGCAATGAGGGAAACGGATTCCTATGGATAAATAACTAGCAAGAATGTACCTAAAGGAGGTAGTCACGAAGCATGGAATACCTATTTCAATTATCTATGATCGTGACCCTCGGTTCGCATCAAATTTCTGGAAGTCACTTCAGAAGGCTTTGGGTACAAGTTTGGATATGAGTACTGCATATCATCCGCAAACCGACAGACAAAGCGAGAGAACCATCCAAACTCTCGAGGATATGCTACGTGCTTGCGTAATCGACTTTGGAAATGGTTGGGTTAAACATTTGCCATTAGTCGAGTTTTCATACAATAACAGTTATCATGCTAGCATTAAGGCTGCACCGTTTGAAGCACTTTATGGTTGAAAGTGTCGTTCACCCATGTGTTAGGCCGAGGTTGGACAAGTTCAACTCACTGGTCCAGAATTAGTGCAAGAAACAACGGAGAGGATCATCCAGATTAAACAAAGGATTCAAACCGCTCGTGATCGACAAAAGAGCTACGCTGATTTAAAGCGTAAATCGATGGAGTTTCAAGTTAGAGATAAAGTTATGCTTAAGGTTTTGCCTTGGAAAGGGGTCGTACATTTTGGCAAACGGGGGAAGTTAAACCCCAGATATGTCAGACCTTTCAAGGTGTTGAAAAAGGTTGGAGCCATTGCTTACAATCTTGAGCTTCCTTAAGAGCTGAGCAGGGTCCACAATACGTTTTATGTATCCAACTTGAAGAAATGTTATTCTGACGATCCATTAATCGTTCCGTTGGAAGGACTCCAAGTGGATGACAAGCTTCATTTTATTGAAGAGCCTGTAGAAATCATGGATCACGAAGTCAAACAATTGAGGTGAAGCCGAGTCCCAATTGTCAAGGTTCGATGGAACTCTAAGCGGGGCCCTGAGTTTACATGGGAACGTGAAGATCAATTCAGGAAGAAATATACACACCTCTTCACCAAGACTACACCCTCGTCAAGTGCCGTGTGATAATCCTTGAGGACAAGGCTTATTTAACGGGGGAATACTATAACACCTCGTGTTTTAGGTCATTGTACGACATTATGTAATCCACAATTTATTTTTAGGGTTTTACGCGTTTGCTTTTAAATCGTAATCGTTAAGCTAAATCGCGTAAACTAAAAATGATCATTCAATGTAAACGGGCATTAAACAATTAAATGTTTACATCAAGCAAGTGTTATATGATTATTTAGAGGATAATTATTATCATTGCCCATTTTATTTTTATTGGTTACGTTAAGTGTTTACGTTTCGCGATAAAATACGTTTAGGCCTTCCCGGAAGCACGTTAACTTATCTACGCTTCATCAAATACCCAAACTTTGTACCCAATACTTAAGGTTTATTTAAAACATCAAGTATTTATCACTTTATACATATTCTTCATGAAATAATTCAAACCAAACCCTACAATGTACAAATTATACATTGTATTTGATTTATACTACATTATACTTTATATAATGCAAGTATTCATTATATAAAAGATCAAAACATATCCTAACTTTTACACAAGCATGATTTCGTGTATATATGACTAGGAGGATAAGATTGAACCATGGAAACTTCACAAATATCGCCATACATGCATCTTGCATCCACTTGAACTCATGACTAGCCAAACTTATCCAAGATAAGCTTCAACTTTCTTTCCAAGACTTTCCACCTTGCATACTTCCACTAGACATCAAATATCTTCATAATATCTT
>BQNB010056286.1:0-20133 GCA_026074375.1 Tanacetum coccineum | reverse complement strand
TGTTGTACGTTCAAGCAAGTCATCAATCGATAGATTGGGTTTAAAGAAAAGGGGTAGCAAATAGAAGGAAGTATCGATGATGAAATAAGTAGATGCCTTCGGGAAATCCAACTTCAAGCTCAAATAAGGGATACCAAATCAACTTCGTGATCAGTTGTCATCGAAATCCGAATCTTTAGCCGTTTGTCGTTTTAGTGAATCTTATTCAGATTGTTTTAGTGTTATGTATCGTGTTTGTTGTGTTGTTTTTAATGTTGTTAAACTAGGACAAATGTTGTTTTGAATTGTTGTTAATGGATAGACATCATCTAGTCTAACATGCTGTGATAGCATTTTATACCCGGCCTGGTAAATCCATCAGCCCAAACCATCATAACCCAGCCCATCACCAATTATGCTCGACCAACATGTTACCAATATGGATAAGCGAAATAACCAGCCCAAGTCCATCACCATTTAAATTTGGCTGCCACAAGATAAACTGTGTACCCGGTCCAAACAAAACTATAAGGGATATAAATCACCGCATCCCTAATTATATTTCAACAGCCCCCATTTTATTTCACTCCCAAATCTCACTGGCAAGATGACTCAGACCCAAATCATTTCATCCATATGCCTCATCTGTTTTAACCCATACGAGTCATATCATATTTGAACATATCTAAGAAGAACAAAGGAAACTTGTCTTTAAGATCATGTATAATGGTCTCGGGTAGGTGATGATTTATGTTTTAAGTATCAATTGAACCAAGGCATGATTATAACAAAATTGTTATCAATCATTCCTTAATTTTTCGTAGAGATCGATGATGATGATGTTCAATTCAAAAAAAATATTAAAGATTTGAGAAGAAAAATTAAACAATCTGAGATCTTTTTCATTTAATTATAGTTTCGAGTTAAGCCGTTGATTGATGGAGAAGGAGTATGGGATTAGGATATAGTTTTGGATTTGATTGTACTAGTATTGTGAAGAGGCTGTGATGATGTTGGATCTGATGTTGTTGATGTTGGGTTGTAATGGATTTGAGTTGATATTGTGGTATGATGAATCAAGTCTGTCTCTCTTATCTTTTTCATTTGGCACGACCACTGACTCACTTGAGTTGACCGGGTCAACTCGGTAATTACCGAGTTGACTCGGTTGGGTTTGTTCGGTTCATATATGGATATGGTTAGTTCGGTTGTGCTTTAAATTTGAACTTGTTCGGTTCCTTCTTAAATGAACTCGTTCGGTTCGTGTTGGATTTTGACTCGATCGGTCTTCAAAGAAACAACTAGTTCGGTGGTCTTAAATATCAACTGGTTCGGTTTACTAGGATTTTTACTAGTTCGGTGCACAAAGCTTTTTACTCGTTCGGTTTCAAGTAGTTTGATGCCAAGGTTGTTCGGTTCGGCAATATACCAAACACTTTAAGCACACCTCTTTCTTCTCTTCAAGCCAAGACCAAGAAAGACACCAATAAACCCAGAAATAAGCCACGAAAAAATGACAACCAAATAAGCTATTCGGAATTAGCTTAAAAAAGAAGGGAACAAAAAAAAAATGACAACTAAAAATGATAGGAAAACGTTTAGCTTGTTTGACCAAAGAAGCTAATAAAAAATGACGCCGAATGATTTGTAGCTTATAAGCCAAACCAATAAGCTTAGAACAACCACATCTAATCCACTAACACAACACACGAATACAATACACCCCCGGTTAGCTCTTGATACCAATTGTTATAATAAGAAATCACTAGCTAACAAGAAAGATCCGGAGGTCGGGGAGGATTGAACAAATGTTTAGCCATATTATTAGAGAGAAAGGAAAAAGATGGGAAGAGGTGTGTGTCTAGAGAGAGAAACAAGAACACACACTCTTTTTACAAAAATGAATCCTCACCCCTCCATGGAAGTATGGAGGGGGTATATATAGGTCAAGACAAGGGACACTATACTAACTTAACAATTCTAGTCCCTGTAGTTCTTGCCTAATGAAAACTAATGTAATTCCGATATGTCACCATATTTTAAGGCTAATAATAATGCATATCCTTTCCTAAGACATCTCCTAAGATATCTCTAAGATAACTATTATAACTATTCTGTTTACATAAACAGACTTAACTAAACATGACCAGTACTAACTATAGTACTACCAGACTTAACTTACTAACTTTAGAACTGCCAGACTTAACATAGTACTTGGCAGAACAAACTAATGCTACCAGACTTAACTGTTATACTACCAGTATTAAGTCTTTTACAATATATTTCCCAACATCACGTCACACTTATTAGAAATAAAACTAAAAGGATAAGCATGGGTTGCCACCCACGAAGCGCTTATTTTTGTTAACCGGGTCTTGAGCCTGACTCGATCCCTCATACTTGAGCTGGTCAAGGAGGATAGAAATGGAGAAACGGAACATCCAAGATAGGAATGTCCTCTCCGCAGATCATCATCGGGCTTTCAGAAAAATCATAAATGATCTAGAAAGCTTTAAAACCCCGATAAGATAAGAAGTGAGGAGTGAGAATTCCAAGATTGAAAAGTTTGTCCTCATTTTCAGATGAAAATGGAAGCAAAGTGTCAAACACTGAATAAAGGGTGGGATGGGTGGGTAAAACATTAGGCACTTATACATAAATTCTCTGTCGAATTTATCAGAAATACCATCCCAGCCACTTTGTTTAAAAACTCCCGTATCGGCCTCAATATCCTAATTAAACATCATCATCATGGAGTTTATTTCATTAGACGAGGAGATGATGGAAAATCAAAGTGAAATGATTCATACTTAGGAAGGAAAATAGAATCATTGTTAAGTAATTCTTCAAGAAAAAGAACGTCCCCCTCTAAGTCATAGTCGTCATTCTCAATACCCGGTGGTATCGAGTCATCCGGAGCAAGAAATATATCGCATCCCTCCTCCATAAAGAGTCACTATTCCTCGATGCGGGAAATGAGATGGGGAAAAAAAAAGATTCGATAGTATCATCAGGAATCTCAGAATTAAGTTCTTCCGGAGTGTGAGGAGATGAATTATCGTTCAACAAATTTTCAATTAGACGAATATCTTCTTTCGGATCAAAATCGGCTTCTACAATTCTCGGTAGAATTAGATCGATAGGAGCGAGTTTACCGACGAACTCCTCGATAAGAAAAAATATCGAATTAGCACGATTATTTTCTAAAAAAAAAGATTATCAAAGATTGTAACTGAATTGGAGTATGGCATCTAAGAGATCAATTTCTTTTTCCCTATGGAATTTTGAAATGATATCATCATAAACACTCATTCTTAAAGAAAACATCACAAATGGCTTATCATAACCCACTATCATATCGGATAAATCCCTCGAATAATTTCTCGACTCACTTGGTTAGTTAAGGTCCCCCCCCCCCCCCCCCCCACCCCCCGTTTTTTAAAAAAACACTAGACTCATTTTCTTTGTCCCATTCCAATCTGGAATAGTGTTAAGATGCTCATCCTCCATTATGAGAGAGTTCGTAATCGGTAAGTCGGGTGCGATTGCAACTGACAGAGGAAGTTCAGAATTAATATCTCTCAAAGGAATAGAACATTCCTCGTCATCGTCATCATAGTAAATGGGAGGCTTCCAATATTGAGAACTTACTTTAGCTGCCTGCTCTTCTGCAACATTCTTTTCTTCTTGCTTTTCTTGAACGTTTTTATCTAACATTTCACAAAGAGCTTGCAAAGCTTGATGAAGTTTCTCTTCAAGAAGCAATTCCGCCATAGGAGTTTGATGAGTGACATAATATTTCAGGGGTTGATATTGGTCAAAACCGAAAGAATTAAAATTATAGCAAAGATTAGGATCATAATAATTTTGATTCATCGGTTGACACTAATAACTCTCATGAAGACCCTCGCAATTTTCACAATAAAAAATTTGTTGTTGAAAATTAGTGAATTTTGTGGAAAAGTATCATTAAAGTTTTGATTGTAGCAAAGTTTCGGCTCATAGAATATCAATTTGTATGACATTAAAAGTCGCAATAGACCCCCACAGCGAGTACAACAAAGTATTTTTTTTTCAAAGATATTGTTGTGGAAAACTTGGTGAAGTTTGTGAAAAATTATTGTCAAAGTTTTGATTGTAACACGGGTCCGGATTAGAGATAAACAGAATTTGTGGTGGATCACCATTTGAATCAAAAGAGTGAGTTTGGGGTTGTGGAAGGTGGTCAGAAGAATTCGAAAGATCATCAAAAGACTTTGTAATTAGATCATCAATGAATGCATTTCCAGATTCAAAACAACATATAAAACAAAATATGTCCGTATAATTTCTTCTACACCGCTTACACGTACACGGTAGACAAAACGCCGGTCATTACTCATCCGACCTTTACAGATACAACAATAGTCGAGTGACGCCATAAGAATTAAACAATAGAGAGGGGTAAGAGAAAGAATTAAACGGATAAAAGGGTATGGAGAATATTTTTGGTTTTGAAAGTTAAAAGTTCACGGTAGCTCTCTAGAAAAATGCACAAAGAAGCGGAGGAGCGGGTAAGCGAGAAGCGTATTAAAAACCTTCTCCTTTCGGGTCGAAGTTCTTAGGATCAACCCTCCTTATACCTCTCTTATAGTTTGTAATTCTAAAGGTGAGCTGATTTAACGATTAACAACACAGATATTTTGTTGGTTATTTGATTTTTTTGGTATTTTGATTACTTGATAATAGAAAATCACAAAATTGAGAAAATAAAATATTTTTGTATTTTCATATTTTATAATAAGAAGAAAATATTCACAATTGAAAGCGAGAACTTTACGAGGAAGGGTCTTCAAACACTAATCTTCAAACGTAAACACGATAATCGCACACACCTCCCCGGCAGCGGCGCCAAAAATTTGATACGGTTTTAATTATACCTATATAATAATTTTACTTAATACATATATAGTATATAACTAAAGTATCAAATAATAAGAAGAGTAAGTATGTCATAAGGTTTTCAGGAAAATTACTTTTAACCAAAGTAAAATTCAAAACCTTCCCGGGTCGTAGTCCTAATGAGGCGTGAATTAAGAATCGTGATTAAGTTTGTGATCGCGTGATTTG
The DNA here is from genome assembly GCA_026074375.1 of Tanacetum coccineum. Lineage (NCBI taxonomy): Eukaryota > Viridiplantae > Streptophyta > Magnoliopsida > Asterales > Asteraceae > Tanacetum > Tanacetum coccineum. Next base: position 15,045 of record BQNB010056286.1, on the reverse strand, counting down.
AATGATTAAATTTTGACTTGGATTCTATTTCTACTAAAATAATGCAAAAAACAAACAAATGCATGCAACAATTAAAGCAAACACGAATTAAGCATGAAAACGTTAACGGGAATCTAAAACCGAGCTTTAAAAACCTAAATTATAAAATTTTAACCCTAACAATGCAAATTTATTTTTTAAAAGTCCTAAATGATTAAAAATAATTTTAGAAAAAAGAAGTATATTTTTTTGACATTTATTTAATTTTTTATTAATTAAAAACAGTTTTAATCTAAATATATTCTAAAAAATATTAAACTAATTTAGAAAAATCCGAAAAATTCAGAAAAAGTACTTTAAACTATTCTAGTCTTAAAAAATAAAGTGGGTCAGACAGCTTATTGGAATAAGCTATAAATAAGCAAATAAGGCTGGTGGCTTATAAGGGAAAAAACTCCCTTAAATACCAACTGGCCTAATGATCTAACGAGAAAGACCAAGGGCGCATATGGTATTGTGTGAGAGTGTTAAGGTGTTGGCTATGAGAATGGGGAGGTCACAGGTTCGAACCCTGTGGCTTCCCTTTTTGTAAAATTTTTTATTTTTTTATTTTTACAAACTAAAGAACAAGGAAAAATAAGCAACTTTGAAAAAGGAACTTTTTCAAAAACTTAAAATAAGCCAGAAATAAGCTAACAAGGATGACAGTCTTGTTTATTTTCAATAAATGACTAAAAACCAAACTGGTTGACTACTAAAAACTCAATAAGCAATTACAAAATCTAAATAAGCTAAAACAGGTAAACTACTAGACCTAATAAGCATTCATGCTAAGAAATAAGCAACCTAAATAAGCTAAAAGTCATGTAAAAGGCATTTAAGAAAGTAGACTTGAAAACTCTTTTAAAGGACTTTTGACCAATTTTAAGCTCAAATTAAAGATTAATAAGCACTTAAAAGAAGCTATAAACTGAAAACAGATTAAGACCTTTACTCTACTAACTGAAATAAGCAAAAATTAAGCAAAATGGTTAAGACATGAGCTAGAAAAAGGCAAAAAGCAAATAAGCAGCTTTACTAATTAGCTAACCAAACAGCCTGAACAGGTAGTTTTGAGCTTAATTTTGAGCTACAAAATCAATAAGCTAGAGTGTAAAACCACAAAACAGATTTAGCTTATACTATAAGCTATAAAATAAGCCAAAAACAAACATTAAACAACTCTAAATAAGCTAGAAAAGACTAATGAAAAAGGCACATTACTATTTTTGGTTTTTCTAAGATTTTGTAAAAGCCAAAACAACTATATGCAGCCCTATTTCTAAGCATTTAAATAATGACCTTAAACTTTAAAAATCTAAAACAGAAAAAATACTATATCTAAAGAGCTTGTGCAAGAAATTTCAGATCCTAAATCAAGCTTAAACTACCCTAAAATTGAGATTGAAAAAGGACATTTAGACTAAAAACTGTGACTTATTGCATAAATGAAGATTAAACTAAAACACAAGCAACAGACCTATCAACCATGCTACTGACTTTATTTTAGGACTTAACCATTGCAAGAAACACAACGTAAACAACAAAACAAAAATTGAGCATATAATTTCAAATCTAAGAACTTATGATCTCCGATTCAAAATTTCTATACACAAAACCGTATGAACAACGAAATTAGGTTAAATCAACTTTTAGAATATGACTTAAACTACTATTTTAAGGTAATCAAAACTGACTTGAGTGTCAAAAGCAAACTAGCGGTTCTAACTCAAGTTAAAACTGCTAGTGCCAAACACCCATTTATCATCTCTAAAACACATTTTAGCTTAAAACAGTTTATGAAATGCATTTAAAAGTAAAAACAACTTAAGTTTATGATGAAATAAGATCATATAAGCATTATGAACACTAAGATAAGCACTGAAATAAGCTCAAACACTATCAGCAGTTTCTAAACACTAACCAAGCAGTTTTATATGAAAAATAATCAAAGGACATAAAAGCTAAATTATAAACATAAAAAGCATTTAGGAAGACAGAATAAGCAATGATTAAGCAAAAATAAGAAAAGATAAGCATAAATAAGCAATGAAACAAGCAAACAGTAAATGAGCATTAAAAATTAAAAATGAAAACTTACAATTCCCTTTGCACAAAACAAGGGTAATAAGCTTTTAAAAAGCTAGATCTACAAGCTCTATCTTGTTTTAAACAAGATGGTATGAGTCCAATAAGCCCTTCCCTTTTTGTCTTATCTTCCACAAGAGCTTTTAGATGATTTTGAGTGAAAATGGCTTAAACTCTACAAGCTATGGAAAAGCTTATAGAGATTAAGTAAAACAACTAAAAATATAAGAGAACTAAGCTTATTGAAGTTTATCAAACCTTTTCAAAACATGAATTTCATTATCACAAAAATAGAATTTTAACATAAAAACTTATAATTTCATTAAAACATTAAAACTGAGTACAAGGCATTTTAAAGGAAATACAATAAGCTAAAACAAACTAATATAAGCTGAAAGTTACAATAAAAGATAGATCATCTAAATTCTGCCTTAATGGCCACTATTTATAGATGAATGAGAAGCCTCTAGGTCTTCAATGTGTGTTTCTTCTGTAAGAGGGAAAGAGAGTGCTCCCCACGCCTTCAATTCTGAGCCCTTGATTCTTCTTATTGTGTTTCTTTGACTTTGATCATAACCTTTGATTTGATTATGTCCAATCAGCTTCCATGGGATTGCCAAGGTATCTTGTCATCTTGTTGGGGGTAGGGTTTAAGTAGGGGTTTTTTTGTCGGGTTGCAGGGTTTATTGGAGGGGAAAATGAATAGTAGTATTGGCGGGTTTTTTGGATTTTGTAAAAGGTTAACGGGTGTTAGGGGTTGGGGACTAACGGTGTAAAGGTTTGGGACTAGGGGTGAAAAGGTTTAAGGACTAACTGTGTAATTAGAAAGGGACTAGTGGTGTAATAGGGTTAACGGGTGTTAAGTTAAGTGTATTTGGGCTTTTGTTTTGGGCCAGATAAGTTATGGATTTGATTTGGACTTTTTCAACTTGTAAGACTTATAGACTAAGGCTTAATTGGCTGACCCGACCCATTAAATGGGTGCGGGTTGCCCCATTTAAAATAAACACTTCTTCGGCTTTGACTTTTCACGCTCTTTCTATTCCCATGCTCGGTTTTGTCGATTTTGACTTTGTTTTTGTCCTTTAGTGAATATCCGTTACCTACACATCATAAATCATAAAACATACATATATTTGGCATTTTATGTCTGTTTTTTGGTCATTTAGGCTCGTTTTTATAGGTCAAAGGTATGTGTAATTAAGCACATATCAATCATCCTAGTGAAGTCTTCTATCATCATGGTTTAACCAACTCAATGCTATTTACCCACATATCTCCTAGCTCCCCCTTACTCATTGCGTCCCCATGATAATATCATTCCTTGTATATTGACTCTAACAGATCCATAGATCAAATAAATTACCATCGATGCTCAAGAAGTTTGATACAATTTAAATGAGTAGATCGCTTGAAAGTGCTCCCCCTTGGTGTATGCTCCCTTTGTTTAGGGAACCAAGGAATTAAGATATTGTTGTGCTACAAAACAGAGTTAGTAGACAAGTGCACATATACATATAGCAAAACATTAGCGGGGAACTAGACATGCACTTCTATTTTATATTCAAAATATGACACTTTTAAAATAGAAGTAGAAACAGACACAAGGTAATTAATTATTTTAAAAACCACCTACAATATGGAAATAACAAGAATTCGAGATGTAATGTTTACAGAGAAAGATTTGACCGAACTTTTATTAAACGAGAAGTTGGATTCTTTATTGATGACCACAAAAAAGATTAATGAGAATGACCTTTTAAAAAGTAAGACGAATTCACACTTAATAGCTTGCACAATATTTCGATATATATATAAAAATAAATATATATATATATAGATATAAAGAAAATAATATAAATATATTGAAATAAAAATAATAAATATATAAGAAACTCTAAAAGAATAAAAAAAATAAGACGAGGATGGAGAGATGTGCTCTTGGATGTGAATGAAAATGACTCTATAGAGCTGAAAAGTAGGAAAGGATGAGCGATACTATAAAAGGAACATGTTGACGAGAGGTTGATAGAAAAGATTGATATATCATTTGCACTAACAATTGATGTGCATATGATCCTATCGAGACAAAGCTGGATGATTGGGAATTTAAAGGTTTGTTTGGTGTTTTGTTGGTTGAAAATGTTGAGGAACAAAGGTGGAATGTAAAATGAGGTAGTTCTTCCATGGTGAAAGAATAATGAGACTCAACAATGTGGTGACTCAATAACACTTGAATATTGAATATCTTCTTTATGTTCTTCACTTTCTAGAAAGTGGAAAGTTTTGCAAAGGATTGACCTTTGCATTTCGCAAATTACTTAAATATTTTAGATAAAATATAAGAGTAATTCTAATAGTAACAAGACTATTATAAGAGAGAAGAAACGTTCAAGAGTGAGAAGAAATGTTAGAGATGAGGAGACTTATTAGAGGTGAAAAGGAACGTTTAAAAGTGAGAAGAAAGAAGTAGAAAGACCATTAGAAGTGAAACGACTACTAGAAGAGAGAAGAAACGTTTAGGAGTGAGAATAATCGTCTATGAATTGAGATAAGACGTATGCGAGATGTGAGGACCAAGGTTTGTATGTGAGGGGATTTATTGTGAAGTGATGGATTGTAAGTCAATTGATTGTAAGGAATATGTTTGATAATGAGACGCATTTCATTATGAAATTCACTTGACTCTTGAAAACATAAGCAATGATGCTTATGAGTGTTGGGATATGAGGATGACCCATTGATCTATAGAGAGATATTGGGTATAGGTTTGGGTGTAGAGTAGAAATCAACTCGTAACAGAAGAGAGGAAGTGTTAGGTTATGGAATTAAAAAAATGAATGGTATTACAAGTTGTTGCCGGTGGTCCCAGATATATCTGGGGACTGCCAGAATAGATCTGGAGGCCGCCGGACCGCCAACAGGAGGGATGTTTGGGGAAATTGATGAATTTTTTTGAAAAGAGTGACATTTTAATTTGCATTTCGCTAATTAAAAATACTTAAATTACTTCGGATGAAGTAGTTATGTTGTCACAACACGGAATGGAACACGGACTAGAATCGAAACTAGAAGAGAAGAAGAGAATGATTTATGGAATGTGTTCTATCATTCCTAAATCTTGATGAAGATAATTTAGCGATTCACGCTTGAGGCGTAAAGAAAGAATGTCGGCGATGTTATCTTCAGATGCAACCTTTTCGATGGAGATGTTTCCTTTTGGACATTGTCCCGAAGGAAATGGTGACGTATCATCGGTGTGTTTCGTACGCGAAAATAATAATAATAATAATAATAATAAAGAAAACAAACGAAGATAGAGACGACGATCTTGACAATGTCAAGACGGATGGTGGTTAGCATATGATAAACTATACTCAAAGAGTTATGTAGCTCTTCTTGAGCATTGTGAATGTTCATAGGACAATCACACGACGAGGTATACGGTTGTCTTAAAGGTGGTAGCGGAAATAGTGGAGGAAAGAGATTAGCCATCTCTATGGTTGAAGAGGCGTGGTTGAGTGAGAAGAAAGAGGTGTGATCGAAAGACAAAGAGTGTTTTCGTCGAAGAGAAAGAATGTTTCATCGAAGAGAAAGAATGTTTTCGTCGAAGAGAAAGAATGTTTTCGTCGAAGAGAAAGAATGTTTTCATCGAAGAGAAAGAATGTTTCGTCGAAGAGAAAGAATGTTTTCGTCAAAGAGAAATGGAGAGCATTTTAACTAATGTTGTTAAAAGGCTTGAATAAGGATTTTTGGATATGACCTTTAACGTTTGCGATTGCAAGTTAAAGATACTTGAATATTTCGGATGAAATATTTAAGTTGTCAAACCTACTTGGAAGGGTATTAGATTTGCATCTAACTTTTCCGTGACAAAGAGTGGATTATTTATAAGAGAGGGAGATGATGATTAAGGAAATGTGTGAAGAAAGACTCTAGAAGATTTAAGACCATTTTGTGACTCTTTTGAAAATTTAGATTAGTGACACGGACGCGAAGAAAGATATTCTAGTGTGAGAAAATATATACATAGATGTATAAGACGTATAGATATAAGCATGCATCTACATAATAATCAACAAAATTAATGTGTAAGACTATATGACATATAAACCTTATTTGTCATACATCAACCTAACATAGTGTAGGTGCACGATTAACATGTAAGTCATGTAAGATGATGCAAACAAAACATGATAATTTTAAATGTAATCATCATGTAAAACATGTTAGCATTTAGAGGCATGTGTTATATAGATAAACTAAGAGATATTTTATCTAAATTGCTAGAAAAAGAAGGAAAACGCTTTTACAATAAATCATGAATTAAATAGCTTAAGACATTAAACGTCGATCATTATGATAAACATGATAGCAATAATTGTAATACGTGGGTGCACTTTCTTCATCTTGAACTTCAATGCAAATATGCGAAAGGCATATAGGTCTAGATCTGGACTAGAGAAATCTAATTTTACTTGCTTAGTTGTGAACATCCTTCATTGATAATACAAGTCTATCGATGTTAGACTATCATTAGGCATATTTGAAAGAGCATTTAATCAGATTAGAGATATGAATATGAGATATCACTAGTGGTGTCAATTTAGGCTATACACGGACCATTTTTAGGGGTTATCACCATAATCCAACTTTACTATTGGAAGCATTACTCCGTTAGGTCAAAATTGGATTTCTAGTGCAATAGATTCTCCAGTAGGTCATTATTCATGTTAGCCAATAAATAAAAGTCATTATTTGCCTATAAAGTGTAGACAAAGATAAAATTTGTATTATCTTTTCTAGAGGGCCTAACATGACTGCAATAAACATGCTTTAATTCCGGTTGCATAATCCTAATCAGTGATGTGGTAATTCAAGGTTTATTTAAATGAGAGTACGCAAGCAAGTTATTGGAGGTTTAGAGAGAATGGAGTCATTAAAGAACCTATGGAGTATGCTGTAGAAGTGACAAAGGTAAGAATTTATGGTTTTAATGAGAAGTGTTCAAAGATGAACTTTGATGTTTTTATTGAAAGAAATCCAATTAAAGGTTATTTTCCTTAATAGATCTTATGAAAGTTTCGTTGTATAGATAATGATGATTTACTAAAGGTTAGTTACATGTATGTTGGACTTTTAAGCAAGTGATTCACAAGAGGAAGATGTTTTAAATCTAATGCCTTAGGGCGGATTTACCAAACCAAAGATAACTCTGAGAAGAAGGCTCATATCGATCCATGGATTTGCTAAATTTGACAAGGGTCATTTTATTATATTTGGTTATGGATGCTGAATTAGGTTATTAGAAGAAGAAGCTTATATAAGTTATAAGAGGTTCAATTTGTAGTTTTTAGAAATGACATCTCAAGTCTTTGCTCTTCATGTTGGGGTACTTAGGGTGTTTCCCGTGGAATTATAAGTTGCCAATTCCTAGTCAGGTGTGTTAAGTTTAGCATGGTTTATTGTCCATAGCTATATTAACACAACAAATGAACACTTTTAATCTCAATGATACATCTTCATTGCAAGTGTGAATTGCAAATCTCGTATGTCTAATCATTTTTGTCTTGCGAATCGACTTGTGATTTCATGTAAATAAGCAGAGGATGGTTAAATAATGTAGACAAAAGAATAATATCTTTGGTTATTTGATTGATATTTACAGGTGATTAGATAAATCTAGTATCGATTTCATGTTATATTTAATTTTGTAATTTGATTGAATAGTGAGACCTTGATTATCGTTCTGAATAATTAATCTTCATTCATATTCAATAATCATTTTTACAATCTACCTATTGAATGAAGCAAAAATGGTTTGTGGTTTATGTTCACTATTCGTCCTAATCCTAACTGTTAAAATGTTAAGGGTTTTCATTTGGTGAAGAAGGAAAAGGATGCTTATTTGGTTAAGGTAGGGAAAGTTTTGTTTAAAGAAGGAGAGTTTTAGTTTTGAGTGTGCTTTGGATTGTTTGAGCTATAAATAAGGTGGTTTACATATGTTGTGCATTTGCTTCAATGTTTGGCTTTTCGAGAATGACGACTTACTCAATTGCATTGCAAGATAAAATGTACTTAAATTTTTGGACAAAACATTCAAGTAGTCAATCTACTTCAGTGTTGTATTGAATGCATATATATTTGCCATAATATTTGGAACACAACTATTGGACAAGTAGACTCAATATGGACACTCCATCTACATCAAGTCGGGAGTTATGATTGTGCATATTCTTATCGTCTTGGAAAAGGGATGTTCATTATTATCATATCATCGAGTGGTGATTGAGTATGTAGGTTTAAATTATAACTTATTTCTCGTTTATTTTATATAGTTCTTAAAAACTAGACAAATAAGAATCGGAATTTCTTTGTAAATATTGAAAAAACTTGTCAATTAGATTCGATAATAATATCAATCATAGTTTGAATATTGAGTTGTTCTATGCGAAATCTTTCTTGACCCTCACGAAATGACTCTTTTAAAAGACAAGACAATAAAGATTTTATATTTTTGTTCCACTTATCTAAGACTATTGTAGTGTGAGGTTGATGATAATTATCGACAAGTTAATTCTCTCTACTTCAAAGATTGTCATTATTTTGCGGTTTCTTTTTTTTGTTTGCGAATAAAACTATTTGGTTGTTCGAATATGTGCATAGTTTTTGACGTTATATGAGGTTATATAAATGATTTTCCTAATTATTTTTTCTACAACACGCATTTTTGTATAGTAACTATACGTTTATAAAATAAGAATGATAATTATGTGTGTGTGTCCCTTTAGAACAATGCAAGCACAATGCAAGTTTAACGTACATTTTTTTATACTTTAATACACAATGAATTATATACAATCTTGTATTTTGTTTAATCCAACCGAGATAAACAACGCCAGATGATATAATAACTATTTAGACATTTTTTTTTGGAAAGATAGATAATGTGTTGGAAATGATTGTTTAATGTTATGGGTTTTAAAATTATGATCTTAGGGACTTTATTTTTCCATACACTAGACAGAACTATTAACTCTCATTCCTAAAGTGGGTTATACACTCAACAAGTATAATTGAAGCACTAATCAATTACAAACACAATTTAGACACTCCCTCATGGCGATTTCACCAAGGACTCTCTTCATTGATCGATCTTCTTTAAGCCCTGTTTGATTGATTATTCATCAAATGTATCGCTCGATTTAATTGATCATTAATCTTGATAATGCTCTCTTAATTCATTAGATCAGATTTGTGTATTTTTTAGGGTTAGGGTTTCGCGATTTTTCGATCCTCTAATTTGGATTGAATATCTTATTTGATTTTTAAAGTTTTTAGGTTGGTTCTTTGTGATCGGGTCCTTAATTGTTCTTTATTTGAATTCGAACATAATCATTAGGTTTTTTGGGTGTTCGATTATTGTTCCATTGGTTTCAAGATAATTTTCTTTTTTCTTATGGAGACCTACGGGCTCGCAGTAAAGTCGACCATACACGGTTTGATCTCAAAATCTTTTTTGTTTCGAATCCGATACAACACCACATCTAAATATTATGGGTGTGTGTAAAAGGTTATGGGATGTTGTTGATGTTTTCATTCTGATCGCAATATCGAAGCGCGAGAAATAGGTTTGCGTTTGTTCGATTTATTAAGGTTGATAAGTTTGATCGACTTGTGGGAGGCTAACATGGTGCACTTTATTGGATGGGGCAAGCATGAATTGACACGCAAATGTTGCTCGGTTTGATCGTCCTCCAATCCACTCCTCTCGGCCAAATATTTCAACTAGACCTGCTGCTAATGGGGCTTCTTCATTTGCTTCGGTTTTAAAAGGTAACCCTAATAATTTATTCCATATAGCCTCGTTCTATCCTAGAATGGTCTTGGATGTTGAATGTGTTGGGTGAACCGTGACATTGATATTTTGTTATGGGGGAAGTCAGGATTTTTTATTCAATTAATAATCTTACGCGTTCTTTTATCGAATGAGGTTTTCCAGCATGTGAGGCTTGCGTCTTTGGTGGCCTATGGTTATGATAGTCATGGAATCGTCCAGACCAAAATGAGGATTTCTGAAACATTGTTGGTGTTGCATTAGGTCCTTGGTTTAGTCATTATGTAAGGCCCAGCCGGTTTTGTATCTAGGAGCGGATTGTTTGGATTGATAATGGGGACAGTCCCTCTACACGCTGGTCAGCGACCTACATTTCTCTAAGATTGGGTCTCGTTGGGCGGTGAGGTGTTTGAACTTGAAGATAACAAGGAGGATTCGTTTTGCTCGTAAATCGTTTATGTATTATGACGAAAACTTGAGGGACAATATTCTTGAGAAAAATCAGATCCTATTGTTCGAGGGCAAAATTTTTGTTATAAGAGCTAAGGTTAAGGAGTTATTGTCTGGTCTCTGACGTTTAATGATATTATAAGGAAGTTAATGTTATTTTGAGGACGAATCCGTTATACGGCGCTGAAGAGATAAATGGTGACAATTAGTAAGGCAGATGAACTTGGACGACGAAAGTGATAATGAAGGCGTGTCTGATACAGTTTTTGATGAATAAGGCTGTTCTTTGGGGCTGTGAACATATCTCAGTATCTTGTCATCAACTGAGAAAGAGAATGCTTCTAGCGATCCCATTTGTACTTTTACAATTTCTTATAAACGTAACAAGGCGCAGGCGGAGGCAAATTCTGGTTTGGACTCAAGTATTCCTTTCCCACCTGGATTTACACCTGAGAGAGAATTCCAACATGTTGATGCACAGGAGGTTCAAGGTATGGAAAATTCTTTGTCTAAACGTCGCTCGGAAGGTCTCAGTTCTCGCGTTTTGGAGGATGCTCAACCCCTTAATGAACATGTTTCTCACGAGTATCGATTACTATAAAAAGCAGGTGGCTCGATATTGGAGGTTATAGACGATATGATTAAGTTGGCCAATCTATGGGGTTCACTATGGAAGGATGTATGAATGACATGGAGAAAATTATTGGATCACAAGGAGCTCACGGTGGTTTCCAATGAATTGTTTGTCTTTTAAACGTTTAACGGCCTGATACTAAGGCTAAGAAAGATTGGATTAAGGAGTTTTAAACCAATAAACACAAGGTGAATTTCCTTTCTGTTAATAGAAACCAAGTTGGAATTGTATTTCTGATAGGGATGTTTAAAGTGTTATGGGGTTAATATAAGTTCGAGTTTTTTTTTTTTTTAACTATTAGCGAAGCAGTTGAATTCTGGTGGTATTTTATGTGTATGGGGTCCAAGTGTTTTTCTGAAGAGATCATGTGTCTCGACAATTTTGTTGCTTTATATGGAGTCATGGGTTCTAATCAGGCAAAGTTACTTGTGGTGTCTATTATGCCCCTCAGTCTATCACTAGCACGAGTTTCGGCTATGGAGCTACATTTCTGTCACCTTATCAGCCATTGGGTTATGGTCATTGTATGTTATGGGTGATTTTAATTGAAGATAGATGCTATGGTAGGATCGTTTAGGGTTCAGTGTACAATGCGCAAGGTTCTAATGAATTCTAATAGTTTTATATCAAAGATCGGGGCCGTTGAAAAATCAATTGAAGGGGTATTTTTTTTTCATTGGTCTCTTCTGTCGGCTAAGAAATGAGTCAATTAGATCGTTTTTTTGTTTTCGGATGGTTTACTCTCTATATTCCCTCATACTCTGGGGATTTGTCTTGATAGGCACCTCTCGGATCATAGACCAATCTTACTTCGGGAAGTGGTCACTGATTATGGGCCTTCCCCTTTTCGGGTTTACCACTCTTGGTTTAGTTTACAGGGCTTCGATCAAATGGTGTCAGAAACTTGGAATAATATTGATCTTGATGATAATAATAAGATGGTTCGATTCAAGAAGAAATTACAAATCCTAAAAAAGGAGATACGTTCATGGGTTAATGATTGCAAAAAGAATCAATCTGGTCGTCTTGTGGATCTCCGTTCCAAGCTGTGTCATATTGACAAAGTTATTGATCAAGGGGGCGTAAATGATGATATTCTTCTGACGCGGTTAGATTTATTAAAAAAATTACATGATATTAAGTCTTCCGACGCTCGTGACTATATGCAAAAGGCTAAGATTCAGTGGGCTATTGAGGGCGATGAAAACTCAAATTTTTTTCATGGAATCATTAATCGTAAACGAGCGAATTTGGCTATTAAAGGTGTTATGGTTGATGGCGAATGGGTGGATGATCCCTGTCGTGTCAAAGAAGAATTTCGTTTGCATTTTGCTAATCGGTTTCGAGCCCCGGCTGCCAACAAATGTAAACTTAACTATACCTTCCCTAATCGATTGTCTTCTGATCAGTTGGACATGTTGGAGAGTCCGATCTCCAGAGATGAAGTGCGTAATGCTGTGTGGGGCTGTGGAGAGAATAAATCTCTGGACCCGACGGGTTCACTTTTTTTGAGTTTTTTTCGAGTTCTGGGAACTTTTAGGATCACAATTTTTTTGCAGCTTTGGACTGGTTTTCGATCATAGTTCATTTTTTAGAGGATGTAACTCCTCTTTCATTGAATCTCATTCCGAAAAACCATGATCCTAAGTTCGTAAATGATTATGTCAATTAGCTTGATCGGGAGTCTTTACATGGTTGTCACCAAATATTAGCCACATCGGGACTTTCGTCGATCATCTTGGGCTTATATCGGATGTTCAAACGGCGTTTTTTCCTATATAGGCAAGTCTTGATGGCCCGTTTATCATAAACGAATTACTTTCTTGGTGCATTGCATAAGAAACAACAAGCTCATTGTGTTTTAAAGTGATTTGCCAAGCTTATGATTCGATAAGGTAGGGATTGTTTAGAAGGTTTTGTTCTTTGCTTTGAGCTTTTGGTTATCGGTTCTAAATGGTGTTCGTGGGATTGGGGTTGTTCCACTCTTGGGCATGGCTTTGTCCTCCTTAATGATGTCCAACGTCGAATTCCTATTTCATTGTGGGTTGAAGCAAGGAGATCCTTTGGCCCCATACCTTTTTATCTTAATTATGGAGTTCTTCATTTGTGTTATCTAGGGCCATCGAGGCGGGGATTTTTAAGGGCATCAAAATTGGTTCGTCTCTTAATATTTCCCATCTTTTTTATGCGGATGATGCGGTCTTTATTGGTGAGTGGTCTATTGCTAATCTATCTGGTATTACTCACATTCTTCATTGTTTTTCTTTGTTGTCCGGCCTCTCGATCAATCTTAAGAAAAGTCACCTTCTTGGAGTCGGGATTCGAAGTGAGGATGTTAATGCTGCAGCTTTATATTTTGGTTGTTTTCTTTTGTTTTTTTTGACTATGAAACCCTTATAAATACTTAGGGTGGTATGGAGGTTTTACCCTCCTAGGCAAGGTCTCATGTTCGAGTCTTATCAAGGGCGATAGGGGTTTCCTCCCGCGTGTATAAAGGGAAGGGTGTCATTGCCTTCTGGGCTGGACCCAACCTGGTTGTGTGGGCTCGCTACGCCTTCTGGGCTAGGGGCCATGTAGCCACAAATTGCCGTTCAAAAAAAAAGAAGATGTGGAGACGGTGTTCATCGGTTCGGTTTTCGGGTTTGTGTGTTGTATGGTTCAGGTTCATCGGTTTAAAATTTTTTAAACTCAAACTCAAAACCAAAACCAAACCAAATCAATTATAGAATAGATAAAACGAAACCATACACCAAATTAGAATTCGGTTTGGTTTCGATTAAAACCAAGAAAACCAAATTCAAATAAACTTTAAAATATAATCTAGTGGCTATAAATAAAAACCTAAAATTTTCAAATATAATTAACAAATCAAGAGGTCTCACAAAATGCATATGCTTAAAGATCGTGGTGTGGACCTGATTTCTCACTGTCATATTCGTGTGGGTAATGGTTTGCGCACGCAATTTTGGAATGAAGTTTGGATTGGTGACACTCAACTTCGTGTTATGTTTCCACGAATTTATGCTTTGGAGATTAATAAAGATTGTACGGTGGCTGATAAACTACAATTCTCGGTTACATCTTCTCTTCGTCGTTCTGCTAGAGGAGGGGTTGAATCTTCTCAATTAGCTCTTCTTCAAACATATATTGAAGGGACTTTGTTGTCTAATATGGAGGATAGATAGGTGTGGGATTTAAATGGGGAAGGTTTTTTTCGGGTCAAAGATGTTCGCATTCTTCTTGATGAATGTTTCTTGCCGAAAGCCCCTACTGCTACTCGATGGGTTAAATATGTTCCAATAAAAATAAATGTTTTTGCTGGAAGGTTTTCCTGGATCGGTTGCCTACTCGATCCAATTTACAACATCGTGGTGTCCTAGTTTCTGATCTTTTATGTCCGCTTTGCTCCTCTGCTCAGGAAGATTCCTCGCACTTGTTCTTCAGTTGCAGATTGGCTACGGATATCGTCAGGCTCGTATGCCGCTGGTGGAATCTATCATGGACGCCCCTTGGTTCATATGCTGATTGGCTTAATTGGTTCAATTCCATCAGATTAAGCTCTAAAGTTAAAGATTTGCTGGAAGGAGTTCTTTATATAACTTGGTGGAGCGTATGGATGTTTCGTAATCAGTTGCTCTTCTCGTCAAAAGCCCCTCGTAAAGATGTTATTTTTGACGATATTGTTTCGCGCTCTTTCACTTGGTGCCTTTCTAGATGTAATTGTACTTTTAGTTGGGATAGTTGGTTGCAACACCCCTATTTGATCACTTTGTAATTCTTTTTCTAGCTTCTTGCTAGTTGGTTTTATAATAGTTGCCGTTCTAAAAAAAATATACAAAAAATTTAAGAAATCAAAAGGTTCCACAAATTAACAAAAATAAATGAAAACGAAATAAGATAAAATTATCTTCAAAAAAAAGTATTCAATAGCGTTATTAGTGTGAATATTCCATCTTCAAGCATCGCAACCTATTTGCAACTTCACTCTTGCTCAGTATATGTGAAATTATAAGAACCC